>SNQN01001340.1:19308-98473 GCA_008642245.1 Bassia scoparia
TGGGATCTTGGACTATATTATCATGCACGGGTCCTGGTTAATGCACGGGTCATGGACTAATAGGTCTGTGCATAACATAATATTAGGACCCGTGTATAACAAATTCCATAATATTGTATAACATAATATTATAAAACACAATCGTTTTAGATTCAATCTTGACAAATATTAAATTACAAAATTATTTTACTTTTTTTTTTACAGTTTTCATGAATAAATTTAGTAACTACCGTGCATCGCACGGGCGCTAAGCTAGTATTTAATAATAACTTGATTTTGAAGGGAAATGATGACACATGTCATCTTTTTCTTTTTTTAATTTTTCCGCCTATTTTCCTTTTTTAAAAAATTATTTTCTGATGAGTTCCTTTTATTTTCCTAGCTTTTTGGGGTTTTTTTTATAAAAAAATCTATTTATTAGTATATTTAATAAAATGAAATTAGACGAAATTGGTGACATGTGTCATTCCCTCATTTCCCTTATTTTTTTTATCTCTTTGACATTTTTTAATATTTTCCCACAATTGATCTTATGAGATTGGGAATTGAGAAAATATGTCATGTGACATTTCACTTTTCCCCCCTCTTCAACGGACATTGCACACCTACCCATCGGGTTGACAACCCACTACTAATAAGGCATTAAATTAATATTATCTTAAACAAGTGGGACTCTATTCTCAATGCCACTAATAACACTATATTATTAGTGGGTAGTCAACCCGATGGGTATATTAAGTTTTTTCCCTCTTCAACTTTTTAAAGTCTTAAATGAATTATTATACTTCATAACAAATGAATTGAAAAGATTAATGACACTTGATATCTCCTCCATATTAATATTATATATGTTTTTTTTTTTACTTAATAACATGGTCTACCACGAATTGAAAGGAATGATGACATGTAACAACTTTTGTTTTTTTTATTATGTGTTTAAAAGAATTGTTTGATTATTTTTATTTTGCATTTTATTAGGGGAATTTGAATTTCTTCTTAAAAATTAGACAATATTTTTTTTTAACAAAAATTAATAAATTCATTCAATATTCACTTGTGTACTGTTTTTTTTTTAATATGATAAATTCTCCATAAAAGTTACCGAAGACATTTTTAAATTTAATTTCTTCAAAACACAAAAAATTATTTATTCAAATATCTCTCATTCTATTTGGGGCGAATGGATCTAGCAATTTTAATATGGCGAAATATCAAAGAAAACTTTATTTTTCATTAAAATCTAATCGTTTTGTTATTTTTAATTTGATTTTTTCATCACTTAATACCTATCATTACTTCTCAATATCATAAAATCAAAGTCAAATACAAGGTAACCCCGTGCTTTACACGGTCCAAATAATAGTTTTCTTTATTTGGTGCGAATAACCCCATTTTATATGTTTGGTTTTTCTCTTTTACCCCCACAATTTCATTTATCTTTACTAAAAATTAGGAAATGTAATTTTTTTATTTGTGGTAGTGACCAAAAAAATAAAGAATAAAGAATTATCATCATTATCGGAGAATAAAGAATTAACCCAAAATAATAATAATAATAATAATACATAAAAAAAACCAAGAAAAAGATGTACCTTTTATGAAGGAGAACAAAATAAAGCAAGGAGGATCCATGGAGGTTGGAAGCCCATCGAAAACCAAGAAAAAGATGCAAGGGTAGCAAATCCACTGAAAGCGAGAGAAGGAAAATGAAGAAGATTGAAGGTGAGAGAAGGAGAATGTGAGGTTGTTAGGGTTGATAGAGAGATGCTGGTGATGAGGCATTGGAAATGATGAGTGTTTTGACAACTAAGGTGGGCTTTGGGGGGTTTTGCTAAGGAGGGCTGGGCTTGGGATGATAGGTCTTGTTGTGGGCTCTTAAGGGTAGCAACTGGATTGGGCTTTTGCAAGGGTCTCGCATGAGGTGGCAGTTGGTGGGGATCCCATTACTATTCATACTGTTCCTCACAATAGTAAATGGTTATAAACTTTTTATATTGTAAGGATAAGGATAAACTATTATGTACTCCGTACATTAGACCCACTTTATTTCTTATATATTAAATAATGATCACCACTTTTCGTAGTTTTGATCACTTTTTACATTTGAAAAGTCAATGAAGTATTTTTTTTTAATAAGAGATTCTTTTTAAGTTCCACTTTATATCCATTTATTAAAAAAATTCTCTAAGATTTCAAATGTATACAACATTTAAAAATAGAGAAAATATTACGGAGTACAAAATGTAGAATGTATTATTAGGTGTCGTTTAAAATTTACGGAGACTTATTTTAATTTGATTTTTATCTTTGTTATGAATAATGAATATAATATCCTTGTATACACATAGTCATATACAAGTGTTGTAGCAAGTCTTCGCTTGACAAGCTACAAGATTTCCTCTGCTGCAGGGTTGAGAGAAGGGTGGAGGCTTCCCGTCAATGCTACTTCGAGGGAGCTGACCTTGGGTTGGAACTCGGGGATGGCTTGGCACTTCAAGTTCCTCGAGGCTCCTTAGCTCCTACAAGAAGGAGAATAATCCTTTTCGAATTATCTCCCCTGCGAGGCCTAAGTAAGTAAAGGAAGGAGGAAAGTAATAAATGCAATTGAATGTAGAGAGATGTTAGAGAGAGAAACTTCTATACTTGCTTAAGTATGAAATAAATGCTCTCAAATGTATGAAAAATTGTCCAATATGAGGCCTCTCAAGGGGTATTTATAGGCTTTTGCCTTGAACCTTGAGGGCTTGGAAGTGTGACACTTGTCACCATCTTAAGCGTGGATTCATCTGTTTTGCTTGCTTAAGCAGTTTGATTTACGGAGTGCGTTCGGTTTCCAGCTAAAAATAACAGACCAGGAGCCACTTGACTCTTGACACGCAGCATGAATCCACGGGCCATGTTGGATTCTTGTAACCACTCTAAAGTTGACACGTGGCTTTACGTGCCACATCATTTGCCCCTCAAACACTTCCAATACACTTGTATTGGGAGGGTTTGATAGCAATTTCAATGTCGGAAACAGAATATGAGAAGCTTTCCTCGATTTTCGTGCTTTAATTCTCTCGATGAGGGACACTTCAATCTTCGAGTTCTGTGTCCTGGGAATAATGTTGGTTAATTCCAATTTTTAGAAGCAGAACCAACTTCTTTCGTTTATATCCGAGCCAAATTTTTGAAAGCTGGCCCAATTACTTATATTGTTATTAGAGCCCAGTTGACCCAAGGCTTTGATGTTTTCTTTTGGGCTTAAAACCAAGGCCCAAGGTTCCTTAATCTCCTTTTCTTTTCTTTTCCTCATTTTCCCGCTCAATCTGCTGGGCTTCCAAATTCAAAATCCCAGACCCAAACCCTAATTTTTTCTATAAATAGGGGGTGGGGAGGAGAGAGAAAATAGTTTTTGAAAGCATTTACTCTCAAATTTTCTCTCTTCTCTCTCTAGGATTCCTTACGACTTTCTCTCTTTTCTTCGGTTTGAAGTTAAAGGTTCGCTTCGCAGTTTTCGTCTTCAACATTCTTCTTCGACAAACATCTCTTCGGTTCGTCAATGTAAGGTATAGTTTTCCTTTGAATTTTTGAATTTTTGATTTTTCTCATTCTTTTTTACAAAATAATAAGCAATGGCTTCGTCTTCGTCGTCGAGCCCAAATAAGTCGGATGTTGGGGGCTTCGAAGAGCCCAGKCCAACATCTCCAGGATCTGTTGAGACCCAGGGTTMTTCGATTCCCCAATATTATCCTTGCGAACCTATGATCAATAAATGCCCAACCCACGCTTCTCTCCCTGTGCATAATTTTAGAATGCCACGGGTGAAACAGACTGTTTGGGTTCCTGGCAGTAGTAGACACGAAAGGACTGGCGAAGGACCCTCCTCTTCGCACATGGATGATGATCCTGATGACATAATACCCGAAACATATGATTTGGATGTTTCTACCGAAGACGTTCATGTAGACCTTTCGCCCAAACCTCCAGTGGAGGCTAAAACACGTCAGTAACCCACTCCCGAATCTTTTAAGGTTCGTGAGGGGTGGATTGAGGAACTATCCGCGAACAAGGCGGAATATAGTACAATGATTGGAATACGAGGACAAGGCCTTGAGCTAATAATCCCCAAGAAGGGGGATCGCATCATCGATGCTCCTGAAGGTACCTTCGCCACATATAAAGATGTGGTGGACCTTGGACTCAAGGTGCCTGTCAGGAAATTCTTTTACCATTTACTTGCTGCTTATGGGATAGGCCTTTCGCAGCTGACCCCCAACTCATGGGTTCACATATTGGGGTACTTCGCCACTTGTAAGGTTGGTACATTCACTCCGTTGAGGAGGGTGTTAACAAGGTCCTCTCAGCTTGGACCAGGACTCCCAATTCAGTTAAGTCTCATGAATTGGGAACCCATTCTGACAACGAGGAGAAGCAACTGAAATACTTCACCTCAAAAGTTGTAGTTCTTAGTGATGGGGCAACTAAGGACTTCATTCCCAAGTACAAGCTCCCGTTCGATGAGTTCTTCGTCGAGAAGGACTTCTTAATGGATTTCTCCCTAATCGATGGCACTAGAGATGAGAGAGGTAGCTTCGCATTTTCTTAAGTTCGAAGTCCCTTGTCTTCACATAACTAACTCTGTGTGTGTTTTCTCATCGCAGTTGCTGCATACGATCGCCTGTCTGATCTTCAAAAGGGAAAAATGGCGTCTAAAGATTACGAGGCTCTGGCTGCGGAGGCAAGGTACTACACCTTAAAAGAGAAGAACAAAGACCGTGTTGTAAGTCACTTGTACTATTTTTCCTTTGAGATTCAGGGGGGAGTTGCGAACGTACACCTCAGTGTCTCCACTGTTTTTTCTTCGCAATTCCTTCCTTTGTGTTTTCCTCCTATTTTTCATCTGATAGGGGAACTTGCGAACATACACTTTAGTGTCTCCCACTAGTTTGGCTTCGCAACTTTCTCCTTCAAAAAATTTCTTTGARGGGGGAGTTGCGAACGTGCACTCCAGTGTTTATGTCAAAATTCGTTCGCAAAGTTATCCAATCAGCATCATCGTAGGATTCGCAATATCCAAGGTTGTTGCGAAAGTACACCATAGTGTTTACCATGGTGCTCGTTCGCACATCCTTGTCATATTAAGTGATTGAAAAATACAGTATACACTGAAGTGTACGTTCGCAACTCCCTCGTGTTGTTGGGGGGACTTGCGAACGTGCACGTCAGTGCTTGCTAGGATTTTCCTTCGCAATTCCCTGCATGAACCTCCTTGGCCGTTTGGCGAAGGAAAAGTGTAGTATACACTGAAGTGTACGTTCGCAACTTCCTCATGCTATTTTAGGAGGTACTTGCGAACGTGCACATTAGTGCTTGCTAGGGTTTCTCTTCGCAAGCTGCATGAACTTCCTGGCTATTGTGCGAAGGAAGAGTGTAGTATACACTGAAGTGTACGTTCGCAACTTCCTCATACTATTTTAGGGGGAACTTGCGAACGTGCACACAACTTCCTTTGACCATCTGGTGAAGGAATAGTGTAACTTCTTTTTGTATAGTTCTAACACTTGTGAAATTTTCCTGTGTTTTAGGATCTTCCCAAGCCTTCAACTGTAATTTTGAAGATCAAGCGAAGGGACGGTCGAGGCAAAAAGACCGCCAAGGAGGCTTCCACCAAGGAGGCTTCGCCTGAGGTGGTGAGGATCGACTCTGACGATCCTGGAGAAGAGGGGAGGGCTTCGCCTACCCCTGTCTTAAAGACCAGCGGATCGCATGCTGGTGTGAAGAGGAAGGCATCTTCGCATGATACCGGTACTTCCTCCAAGCACCGGAAACCGCTGTCTGTATCTCCCCTTCGGGAGGTGCCCTATACAGACAATAATCCTGGTGAGCATTTAAATTATGCGAACACCTATGAGCGAAGGTCTAAGAGTTCCCATGATACTCCCCTTCGTTCCAACAGATATCCTATAAATTTTGGCGATGACACCGAAACTGTTGAGCAGAACCCTAACCATCGTCCTAATAATGACTATGCAGAGTTCGTGGACATTGAAGGCGATGACGACGAAGCTACTAGTCGTCAGAACACAGAGTTCCAGCAAACCTTCTTTCTACACCATGACTATGTGGAAAGCATCGAAGATATAAACTTTTCGAAGTTTAATATCAACGATGAGAACGTCGTTCCTCCCTTGGTCTCTCCACCATTTCCAAGGACTCCTCGTGCTGCTATAGCGAAGCAAGACAAGGATATCCACCAAGGCTTGAGGCAGCACTTCGCCAAGAAGCATTCAACTGTAGCTGAAGACTTAGCCAATGACCAAGCAATGGATGAAATTTGGATCGAAGAGGAGGATGAACGATTACTCCGAGCTTCGCAAAACTTCCCAGCTCCTAACAAAAGAAAAATGCTAAAGGAAATGGTGAAGTGTGCTCCTTCGGAGTACCTGGACACATTGCGAGGCCTGGATGAAGGTTCTTTTGGAGCCATCGAGGGCTGCTTGGCTGAGGTAAAATACTTTCAACACTTAGCCAAATTTCATTTCCAATTTGCCTTTATTTCTTATTTGACTTCTTCAATCTTGAATTAACTTCGCAGGCCATAGTGAGGGTTGATGGACTTGCAAAGGCAATCCGTCACTACCGAAGGGAGGCAAAATATAAGGAGTTGTTGTATCAAGAGGCGAGTGACTACATCGCCCAGCAGACTACCACCATTGCCTTAGACAACTCCGAAGCTAATTGGAGATTGTCGAATGAGCTTGCTGAGACTCAGTGAAACTATTCCCAAGCCCTTCGAGTTTACAAGAAGGCGAAGGATGAGCTTCACACTCTCAAAAAGGAGAAGGCTAAATCTGCGGAGGAGAAGGCTCGATTTGATGCAGTAGTCGATGCGTAGGTGAAGGCGGAGATGAAGTCCCGCCAGACGAAGCTAGAGGAGGAGTTTAAAGCCAAATATGAGGAAGAGCTTCGCTTGGCGAAGGAGGCAGCTTCGTCTTCAGCTACTGCCCTCTCCAACCTTCAAACGGAGCACACTGCTTTGTAAAAGGAGGTAGAGACGAAGGTGACAAAGTCGAAGGAAAAGGGGATCAAAGATATGAGGGCTCTCATCGCGGATGCTTGGGAGCTCATGCCTATCAAGGATGACTACCCCTTCGAAGTCCTCGAAGAACGCCTCAACTATGTCGAGGAGTGTGCCTTAATAGATAAACTCCCTTCCCCTCGTCCTGAGAAGCCTCGGCCTTCTTTTGTTTATGTCTTTGAGGATGAAGACAGAGTAGTGCCTTCGTACTTTCACCGGCCTTCGTAGAATTTGTTATTTTTGCTTTCCTTCTTCTGTCAGTCTCGGTTGTAAATTCATCTATCTTTTTAGAATTTTTTAATGTAACTTAACACTTAACAATTTTTTGATGTACTTCAACATCCAACATTCATGGTTCGAAGCCAACTGTGCTAAATTATTAATCAAATTTGGGGGCTTCGTCGCTTTTGCCATTAATGTTGACTCCTTTGTATACTCCTGCTTTGAACTATTTTATTGCTTCGCTTCGCCACTTCCCTTGCCCCTGTATATCTTTGCAACACTTAATTGCTTGGAAATATCTACATATCCACGTGATATTTGCATCGCAAGTGCTTCTACTGGCGAAGGTAAATAGACGAATAAACAGAGTATAGGTTCGCATATTCCATTAAGTTCTCACTTCATTGGATATGCGAGGAGAAATAGATGGATACACTGGAGTGCACGTTCGCAGCTTCCACCTGGCACTCATTCTTGAGTTTTCCACACGAAATCTCTAAGTTTATAGATTATAGAGAATTGATTGACTTGAGACCTAATAGGGGTGTCGAGTCAATCAATCATACTGATTTCCCTTAAACTTGGAGATTGAGTGATCATTTTTCCCAACCAACACATGCCCTTCGCATATTTATTGTCATCTGCTCTTTGTAGGTTTCAAAGTCCTGCCCTTCGCAAGTTGTTGGGTCCTGCCTTTCGCAGGTGATACAGTCCTGCCCTTTGCAGATTATAAGATCCTGCCCTTCGCAAGTTGCAGAGCCCTGCCCTTCGCAGGTTTTAAGGTTCTGTATTGCACAGACCAGTGGGATCTTATTCCCAAGTGGATCATTCATCCCTCGTAAAATAAGGACGTTTGTCCTTCGCGAGTTGGGGGTCATTTGCCCCTTTGTGAATTGAGAATCGTTTGCCTCTTAATTTATGATGCACCTTAATTCTTTGCGAACATAGGGTCGTTTGCTCTTCGCAGAATTTGAGTTATTTATTCTTAGCGAACATGGAGTCGTTTGCCCTTCGCAAATCTTGAATTTTGTACTCTTTTCTTTCGTTTGGTCTCATTAGGAGACTTTGTTAATTTAGTTAAACGTTCCATTCCTGTAAACCTTATCCTTACTAGGTGGATCAGTTTTATTTTAGAAGTGATATAATCATGCCCTCGTTTTGAGGGTCTTATATTTATAAATTCTAAGGAGGGAATTTGTTCCTATTCGAACATTCACACACATCCTGAAGTTTAAAGTATTGAAGGCTTTCATTCAATCTCACTTAAAAAATTTACAAGGCCGCTTRGCCAATTTCTGCTAATGTGCTTACATTTGCAGCCTAAGCATAATATTTCTTCAAATTATCTGTGTTCTAGGGGTGAGACAATCGTTGTCCATTTGCATCCTCTATCTTGTAAGTCTCATCTCGGAGAACTTCACAGACCCTAAATGGGCCTTCCCAATTTGGAGTCTATTTGCCCTCTTCCTTGGCTCGACTTGTGGACTCCATCTTCCTCAAAACCAGATCCCCCAGCTGAATAGGTCAGTGGTTCACCCTTTTGTTGTAATCTCGGGGCATCCGAAGTTTGTAAATTTGTTGACGTAGGAGTGCGTTGCCCCTGACCTCTAGTATCAATTCAAGATTGTGCTTCATTGCTTCCCAATTTCCCTCTTCGGAATATAGCATAACACGCAATGTTGGCTCATACATTTCAATTGGCAGCACTACATCCGACCCATAGACTAAAGTGAAAGGGGTCTCCTAGTAGAGTTTTTTGTGGTGGTTCTGATGGACCACAGTACGTTGTAGAGCTCCTCAACCCATAACCCTTTGGCACCATCCAACTTCTTTTTGATTCCGTTGCAGATAATCTTGTTGAACGATTCTACCTGTCCATTGGCCTGGGGATGTGCTACCGACTCAAAATGTGCACTTATGCCCTGGTCTAATAACCAATTTGTGAGGACATTAGAGTCAAATTGTGGGTCATTATCAAACACTATGGATTGCAGCAATTCAAACCTTGTGATGATATTTTTCCAAAGAAAACCCTTCACATCCGAAGTCTTTATATTCCTCATGGGTTCCGCTTCTACCCATTTAGTGAAATAATCCACTGCTACAATCAAAAATTTCTTTTGCCCCGGAGCTTAGGGGAAGGGTCCCAAGATGTCTACACCCCACTTTGCGAAAGGTAGTGGTGATAAGACCGGAGATAGGAGGTTTGCTGGTTTTTGATGAAGGTTCCCATGAATTTGACACTTCAGAGCACTTCTTGACGAGTTCCATGGCATCTCCTCTTAGTGACGACCAGTAATACCCAGTGCGGAGAGCCTTTTTTGCTAATGCCCATGCCCTAATATGAGAATCGCATTGCCCTTGATGAATGTCATCCAGGACCTCTGCCCCTTTCTCAGGTGTGATGCAATTGAGAAGAGGATAGGAGAAAGACTTCTTGTACAATTGTCCACTCTAATAAACAAACCAAGAGTCTCGAGCCTTCACATACTTGGCCTTCTGCGGGTCGAGGGGGAGTACTCCAGTTAGCTTGTACTCAATAATTTCATCCATCCATGTGCTCCCGCGATCAATGAAATGGATCTCTTCTAGTTCATCTATACTTCTCCGATCTTTTACTTCCCAAAAGACAGATCTCGGAGAGTCCCCCGTTGTTGAACTAGCTAACTTGGATAAGGCATCCGCTTAGTTATTTTCAGATCTTGGTACTTGTACCAGACGGAATTGGTCTAGACCCTTCATTTCTCTTTTTACCATTTCCAAGTAGCGTATCATGTGTTCATCTCTCGCCTCGTACTCCCTATTTACCTGGCTGACTACCAATTGAGAATCAGACATAGCATCGATTTTTCTTGCCCCAGCTGCTTTGCACATTTGAATCCCGGCCACTAGCACTTCATACTCAGCTTCATTATTTGATGTCTGAAATTTGAATCTCATGGCATACTCAAATGTATCCCCTACGAGGGATTTGAACAATATTCCAACCCCACAACCATTTTGGGTGGAAGATCCATCCACAAATAGAGTCCAAACATTGCTTGATGTTTCAACCAGCGGGGGTCTTGTCAGTTCCACAGTGAAATCCGCCAGAGCCTGACCCTTAATGGCTTTCCTAGGTTCAAACTCAAGATTGAAACCATTCAAAGCAGTAGCCCATTTTAGCATCCTTCCTGATGAT
Source organism: Bassia scoparia (assembly GCA_008642245.1). Lineage (NCBI taxonomy): Eukaryota > Viridiplantae > Streptophyta > Magnoliopsida > Caryophyllales > Amaranthaceae > Bassia > Bassia scoparia. The sequence goes on from SNQN01001340.1 coordinate 29,775, forward strand.
TCCAGCTTTGTCAACGGTTGTTTGATAGGCTGGTCAGTGTAGATCACAATCTTGTGGGCTACAAAGTAAAGGCGAAGTTTCTTACTAGCCATCATAAGGGCCAGGCCAAACTTTTCCGCAGTAGCATAGAGCATCTCCGCCCCTTGTAGGACATGGCTCACGAAATAAACCGGCAACTGGGTGCCCTCTCTTTCCGCTACTAGTACTGCTGAAACTGCATGTTCTGAAACCGAAAGATACATATATAACGGCTCTCCCTCCTTGGGACTTACCAAACGTGGGAGAGAGCGAAGATGGTCTTTGAGTTTTAGGAAGGCCGCTTCGGCTTCCTCGCTCCACTCAAACTTAACACTCTTCTTGATGGCTCGGAAGAAGTATTGGCATTTATCTCCTGATTTTGATAGAAATCTTCCTAACGCTGCCAAGCATCCCGTCAACTTCTGTACTTCTTTGACGTTTCTTGAAGATTGCATATCAAGAACGACCTTTACTTTGTCCGGATTTGCTTCGATGCCTCGTTCATCAACCAAAAATCCCAAAAATTTTCCCGACGTGACCCCGAACACACACTTCTTTGAATTCAGCTTCATCCCAAAGTGTCGGAGTGTATCAAAGGTCTCCCTTAGATCATTGACATGGTCTTCTTTCTTCTTACTCTTGATGATCATGTCATCAATATAAGCTTTTACATTCCTTCCAAGCTGCTTAGTGAAGATGGTGTTTACACATCTTTGGAAGGTTGCAGGGGCATTCCTTAGGCCAAACGGCATCACCTTAAAACCATATAACCCATTGCCAGTGACAAAGGCTGTCTTGTCCTGGTCTTCCTCCTTAAGAGGGATTTGATGGAATCCTGAGTAAGCATCAACAAATCTCATAACTTCATGCCCTGCTGTAGAGTCTACCAACTTGTCGATCTTAGGGAGTGGGAAACTATCCTTAGGGCAAGCTTTGTTAAGATCGGTGTAATGTACACACATTCTCCACGTCCCATTAGGTTTTGGAACCAATACCACGTTTGCAAGCCATTCAGGGTATTGGCATGGACAAATGAAACCCGCATCAAGAAGCTTCTTTACCTCCTCATCGGCTGCCTTGCTACGCACCGGCCCCAAATTTCTCTTTTTCTGCTTGACTGGCTTCATTGTGGGGTCAACATTTAAACTATGTTGGGCGATTTTCGGATCCAACCCCGACATTTCCTCTACAGAGAAAGCAAAAACATCCTTATACTCTCTTAGCAGATTTTTGAGTCCTTTTCCAACTTTTTCGCCCATAGCTTCGCCAACTTTCACTATCCTTTCTGGAAGATTAGGGTCTGTCGGCCCCCAGGTTTAGGTCGAGAGATAGAGGCGAACAACCCATGAATCGCCATGGCTTCTTAGTGTTGTCCATGCACCATTAGGACTTCACCTGCTTTCCTTTTCTTCTGAACTCTCTTCCCTGACGGCTCTGTTAATTCCTTCTCTTTGCCCCCAGCAAGTGGTCGGACAGCGGTAAGGTAACACTCTCTGGAAACTTGTTGATCACCATAGATAATTCCTACCTTGCCATCATTACAAACAAACTTCATGAACATGAGATGTGTATTACCACTGATTTAGAAGCATTCAAAGTTGGTCGTCCAAGAATCACATTGTAAGCCGTCATGTTCTGGACCACCAAAAACTTAGCCTTCGTATGTCGGCATTTGTCTTCTTTTCCCATTCGGAGAGGTAGAGTCACGGTCCCTACTGGTTGGATTACACCCCCACCATATCCAATGATTGGATTATGACAGGGGACTAGATCATCATTGTTGTACTTCAGCTTTTGAAGACACTCGAAGCTGATGATATCCGACGAACTCCCTAAGTCAATGAGGATTCGACAGACCCGTTTATCCGCAACCTTCATCTCCACAACGAGAGGATCATCATGGGGGGTGCTTACCTCCCCACGGTCCTTTTCGCAAATGAGAACGTCCGGGAATTCTTCTTTAGCGTTTGCTTCGCTATTAATACCCATTACCTAGGGCAGCTTGCTTGCATATTCTTTTTGACCCTCAATCGTGGGTCCTCCAGCTGCAAACCCTCCAGAAATCATATGAACTATTCCTGAGTCAGAATGTTCGCTCTATGGGGCATCATCCTTGGAGGAGGGTTTTTTCAGGAACCGCTTGATGAGATGCTTCTTCACCTTTCCCTGATGCGCTAAGCGATTCATAGTTCTCTGCAGAGTGAACCAATCTCCCGTGACATGACCAACATCTTTATGGAATTGACAATATTTGGACTTATCCCGTGTGTCTAACTCGATCTTGATCGATGGGGGATATTCAATGTGCACATCTTTGCTAACTTCTTTGTACACATGGAAAAGATCCTTGGTGTATTCCACTGTGGGGGTGTTGTTGAATTTCTTCTTTTTTCTGGCTGCTCCTTTTTGGGAGGTCCTTCTTCCTCTATGTTCCAGGTGCTAGACCTCTTCTTGTCATGTCCACCATTGCGATGCACCTGGTTGTTCAGAGGCTTGGAGGAGGGAGGAGTTACCTTCTTTTTGGCCTTTTTGACGGCGCAGACTTCCTCRGCATGTATCCATGCTTCCGCCTCCCTCATCATTTCATTCAAATCTTGTACTCTTTGCCTTACCATTTGGAATTTGAAGGGGCTGTCCTCATCCAATCCCCGATAGAAATTATCTAGGATCACTCGGTCTGGCAAATCTGGGATTTAGAGAGTCTCATTGTTGAAGCGCTTGTCGCAGCTTCTTAAACTCTCATTGGGTCGTTGTTGAATCCTTCCCAAATGTAATCTGCTCTTTTGTTCTTGGCGATGCGCCATGAAATGATGTGTAAAAAGGACGGCCAGTTCATTGAAGTTATGAATGGAACCTGTTGGGAGGCCACTAAACCATCTTTGGGCTAACCCTTTGAGGGTAACCGAGAAATATTTACACCAAGTTGCGTCATCGGCTTGTGTGGTTAGCATGAGATGTTTATACATCGCCAAGTGATCGTCTAGATCAGTGGTTCCATTATAAGCATCGATGGAAGGGAACTTAATTTTCTGAGACTGGGTTGCCATCAAAATAGAAGCAGAGAAATTAAAGGACTCTTATCGGTGAAAGGAAACCCGAGTCCTACGTTCTGGTTAGCACCGCTTCGGGATAGCCCCCACTTTGGTGGGAACAAACCTCTGGTTCTTGGTTTTGATGACGTTCTGTATGATGGCTGGTGGAGTAGTCTGTATGTCAATGCATTTGAAGAGAACGATGTGAGGGATCAGTACACAAAGGGGTAGATCCCGTTAAGGAGTGTTCATCATCATGAGTCGCTTGCTTAAGCTTCTCAGCCTTCTTCCTTTCAATAATTCTCCTAACATCCTGGCTCTCATCTTGCTCTTTTCTTCTCTGGATGATAGCCCTGACATCCATCGAAGAAGCTTCACGCTCAGACTTCTTTCTTTCAATGAGTGCTCGAACATCTTYRGWCTCAYGGCTCTTGGTGGACAATTCATCATCGCCATCATTGTTAAAGCGATAAGGACCTCTCGTTGATTGAGTCCTTGGGGMAATGGAAAGAGGCTTCGGAGTATTGCGGTATCTCCTAACCTGACTCTTCTCCCTTTCGACAGGAACGATTTGAGTCTCAACATTCTTTCCTTTGTCTCTDGGAGTGGGGTTCTTGATCTTTGTAGTCTTGAGACTAGGCACCACGGGAGTGCTATATTCTATGGCCTTCACTACCATTGACCTTGGACTTTCCTTCACGCATGGCTTTCAAGCGTGCATTCTCTTCTTTGAGGGCTTGAAGTTGTGCCTTCATGTCTTGCTGTTCAGCAAAACGATCCATTATCTCAGACACTCCCGCGCCTATTTCTTCCTTTAGCATCTCACGTGTAACATAGCGTCCATCAGAGTCCTGGAGGGAGAGCTCGGTTCCCACGTAAGCACCCAAATCTTCCACAGCTTGGAAGACGGAGTGATCAGGATGGTTCTCTCCATTGGGGTTGCTTTCTTTCTCAGAGGATGGAGGAGTGTTCCTTCGTTGTTTGTTTGTTTGGCAAGCTACAAGATTTCCTCTGCTGCAGGTTTGAGAGAAGGGTGGAGGCTTCCCGTCAATGCTACTTCCAGGGAGCTGACCTTGGGTTGGAACTCGGGGATGGCTTGGCACTTCAAGTTCCTCGAGGCTCCTTAGTACCTGCAAGAAGGAGAATAATCCTTTTCGGATTATCTCCCCTCCGATGCCTAAGTAAGTAAAGGAAGGAGGAAAGTAATAAATGCAATTGAATGTAGAGAGATGTTAGAGAGAGAAACTTTTATACTTGCTTAAGTATGATTTAAATGCTCTCAAATGTATGAAAAATTGTCCAATATGAGGCCTCTCAAGGGATATTTAACGGCTTTTGCCTTGAACCTTGAGGGCTTGGATGTGTGACACATGTCACCATCCTAAGCGTGGATTCATCTGTTTTGCTTGCTTAAGCAGTTTGATTTACGCAGTGCGTCCGATTTTCGGCTGAATATATACAGACCAGGAGCCACTTGACTCTTGACACGTGGCATGAATCCACGGGCCATGTTGAATTCTTGTAATCACTCTAAAGTTGACACGTGGCTTTACGTGCCACATCAACAAGTAATAAATTAATAATAGTAACAAACTAACAACTTAAGCTCGCTAACAAGTAACAAGTTAACAACGAAGAGGATTTAAGTTGATAACTAGTCTTGGTGTTTTGAACTTTAATTTGTAATAGCTAGTAATAATATTTATTTCCTCCGTAACAAAATAGATATTACATTTTAATAAAATATATTTCACATATATTAAAAAGTGTACATCTATCTAGTTACGAAGTAAGTATTATTATGAAGAACTTGTACCTGGTATGATTACGAAGATGTTAGGTAGAAGACTTGTTCCAATGTAGTTTTGGACCAATTAAACCTTTTTGGGTAACACCTCAGTGTGGTTAATGAGATCACGTTTTTTGTAAGCAGAAATAAAATGTTTATCCCACATAAAATTAAACAAAAGAGGGTTTGGGCATTAAAAAAACACAAAAAAGATGAGAAATGATAAGGCCAAGAAGGCTCCACAATTCCACATACATAATACGAGTAGTACATTAAACAAAGTTGTGTTTAACACCGTACCACTACTTGGTCTACTTGGGTGTTGGTTGCAGACTTACTTGCAGGCAGTGTTGGTGTCGTCGTGTTGTGTAAATGTTGGTGATTGCTGGCACTCCCCAGTGATCTCCACGGGCATCACCACGATATCGATTATGGATTTTGCCTACTCCCCCTATCGTATGTATCAGTCATGTATATATATATGTATAACAATAATGTATCGTACCTATATTCGTATTCAAAATCCATACTACCACTGTATTCAGTCCACGTAGTATTTCTGTTTCTGAGCAAACTACATCTATGATGTACTACTTGGTATTTAGATTTTTTGAGGCTMAATATAGTTTTATAATTATAATATAATGCTCATTCATTAGATTAGATTTCMKAGATTTTCAACTTACTGCAACATTCASATTTCAGATAGCTTGTCCCTCATCAGATCACTCATGTCTCTTGTTTCTACATTTATTATTTCCCATTTCTTATTTTCCAATTTTATTTCACAGTATTATGCTTGCATACCTGCTTAATACCACCGACTTYCTCACTTGCACTAGCTACTTAGCTAGCCTGCCTGTGTGCCTACTGCCCCTACAGAAAATATAAGTACTCAAAACCAAAACCAAACTTAATCATTGCTTTCTGTTATTTAGACTGGACTCATCTTTTTAAGTTTGGATTGGATCTTCACTAAACTCTAATCAAACATTATGATACATTGCTTTGTGTTCTCTTATTATTCATTGCTTCCATTAGTGTTGGATAATTGATACTAATGTGTCCTTGGGCCTCATAATGGTATCATATGGGCCTCACATAATTCTGTGAGAATCTGATGGGCCTTGCTTAGTTCTATTTTAGGTTATAACTTTAAATAATACTCCTGCTTAGAGAGCTAATGAGCTATGGCTCATCAAAATTTAATATTTTGATTTTTGAACCTACAAAATGAGCTACCAATTAATTTCGGTCAGTTTATTAACATATTTATTTATGTCTTGTTCTCATCAACTTATTGAGATAATTTCAGTAAAAATATGCTCAGTTCGATAAAAATAACTTCGATCTTTGAGAAATTTGTTAAGGTTTTAGTAAAAATAAGTTAAGTTCAATACTAAAAAGTTCAATGCAGTATAAATAAGTTCAATTAAGCAAATTCAGTTGATGAGAACAAAGCCTTAGGCACCATTTTTTGAGTTGTCAAATTTTTTGAAGGGATGTTTAAGCTTGTTATGTATGTCTTTGAAGTATTTCTCATGTTACGCATTACTTGTAACAATTAGTATTATTTGTGAGAGGTAATATATGACAAATCATGTTAACAAATTGATCACCTCCAAATTGGGCTAAATCATGTTTAAAAAAATAAAAAGTCCAATCCAACCCTGTTGAGAGCATCTCCACCAATGAAAAAAAAAATCAATCATCCCTCTCTCTCTCTAACACTTTCTCACTCTTCTTTTTCCATTTCATGATTTTTTCAATCACCTTACTCACACCAATGACCAAAAAAAATTCATCATCCCTCTCTCTCATACTTTTTCACTTTACCCCACAACACTTTCTCTCACTTCCAACTCATCAATTTGTTAATATTTAGTGTTGTCTAATTACAATTATGTTGAATTCCGGACATAATTAATCGAGATTAGTGCTTAAGTTAATTACGTTTAATTTGTAATTTCGGTTTATATTTTTTAACACGAATTAAGTAATAAACCTGTTTTAATTATATTTCGGATTACGTTGTCATATTAATTTCGGATTATTTGTAATTTCGGAATAATTATTAATTTCGGATTATTAATTTAAAACGGATTAATTATAAATTCGTTTTAAATTGTATTTTCGGGTGCACCACTATCATTATAATTTCGGCTAAATTTTATAGAGACATGTGTATTTGGTATTTGAGAGAAAAAAGCATTAGGGCTTCAAATTGTTGGGTGTTTGGGGTTTGATTAGAAAGATAGTGGTGTATGGAGGTGGGTTGTTTTGCATATATTGCATAAATGCTTGGTATTCTTCATATGAGGTGAAACTTGGAAAATTTTGTGAGTTTGAAGGGTTGAAAGGAATTATATCATTATTAGTGATTTGTAAATGATAAGTGTATAATATATGATATTTTTAGTCCTAATATTAGCTTATAATGCTTATCGTAGTTATTTTATTAAATTAGTTACTTTTATAATTTTATATCTTATTTTAGTCATTATTTTATTTATAGTTATTTTAATATAATTGATAACTTAATAATGTGTTGTTGTTTTTTAGGAAAACAAAAGATAATTGGTGAAGCTTGGCAAATTAAGAGAAGATAAACGAAGAAAATAAAACAAAAAAAAGGATGAAGATTATCAAGGAAATGTAACGTGAGTTGGCAAGGAAAGAAAAATAAAAGAAAAAGGATAAGCATGCTTACTTAGGAGTAAATCCAAAAAGGATAAATCCAACTCATCAACAAGGATAGAAGGATAAAGCCAACTCATCAACAACAAATGCACGCGACAACAAGATAAAGAGGCGTCATATATCCTAAAATTATGAAGATGGAACAAGAAACAGATATATCTTCAACATATCGAAATTATGGTGGATAAAATAAAATAATATTATCCTATTTTTTTTTACATATATCTTTGTAATTTCTGTTTGGGTATATAAATACCTAGTTTATTCACAAAATAAAGAAGAAGTAGTATAGTCAGATTTTTTGGGTTTAAGAGTCAAGAGAGTTTTGGGAAGCGATCAAGTGTTCTTAGTCGTGCAATTGGAGTTAGGAGTCGTGAGTATAAACGACGACGTTTGTACGAGTATAGTGATATATTCCTCACACCCTTCTTTTGTATTACTTTGAATTCTATATGTTATCAATACTATGATCTTGAATCTTTTAGACTTGAATTAATTATAAATTATTGGGTTATTTATTGAGTATACAGTTGTTTAGTATTCAACTTTACATTATATTTATGTCATAATGATTGTCTCGAGTATAATGCTATCTTATTATATTTGAATGAAATCAATTGCTAGTTATGTGATTTGGCTAGTTTAATTGCATAATACAATGTAGCGACTAATATTAATTTGGGTCTGCGAATGGTTTGAATTAATATTAGGGTTAATTGATCTAATTTTATTAATTACCTATGTGTTAATTTATTAGGGTTAATGATGTTCTTCTAGTTTATAATGCTTCTAGATGTAGTCATTGTGGGTTGCGATCATATTTACGATGGCGAGTCTAGTTAGAATTAGTGTCAGCCTAGTTCAATACTATTTAAAATAAGGAAGAATAGGGTGGAATTGCTATCAAGACCGCTACAAATTAATCTATATCAACTTTGATTCAATATTTATACTCAATATTATTGATTAAGTTCTAAGTTTAATGGTGGAATTATCCGACTTGCTTGACATCACATGTAAATAATAGTTTAGATTTAGTTTTACTATAAATAATACGACAATTAAACCCCCATACTCGTAAATATGTAAAATAGCGTAAATATTGTATATATGTATATTTGTACTTAACATTAGATTGAATTTTGAGTTTAGGAAGTTAACAATCTCCTGTGGATCGACCCTTTCTTGCCCTTTTACTACTTTTTAATATTTTTGAAGGACTAAGATAGGTTTTATAAAATAATTAATTTAATACGGTAAACGACACGTATCAAATTTTGGCGCCGTTGCCGGGGACATTATTTGATTTCCTAAATTACTTTTTGCTCGTAATTTTATTAGAATGTTACTACGGAGTACTTACTTGTTGTTTGAAGAGATCGTAAACGTCTTATAAGACCTTAGAGTAGCAGTATTATCTGATTCGAGTATATTGCTTGTTCTTTAACCAATTATCCGGTTGTTTTTGCAGGCTTTATTCTTGTTTCTCTGTTTGTTATTTTTTGTTTATTTTGCTTTGTCTGATTATATAATTCTGCTCCAATTATAGATTATAAGCAGACACATTATTCTGAATTTAAGAGAACAAAACGAAAAAAATAGATTAAGCCATGTTTAACTATTAGTATGAATTCAAGTTGTTGTTGTTTCCTTGTCCATTATGTGAATAAGGAGTAGTAATTAGCTTTATAATTGTGCACGGATTTGCTAATGAGTATGACAGTTGCCTTCTGTTTTAGATTAGGACTATGGTAGAGTTTAGGAATCTTAAGGATATATGGGCTCGTTACTCACCTATATTACCTCCCGTAACGTAATACTTACAGCAATTGAAAATTTTATCTCACACAAATAATAGAATTGTTGCAACTATAGTTTTGGAGGAGTATCTACTAGGCTTTAATATAAACGGGTAATTAACTGAGCAATGCTTTATTATACCGTCATATTGTTTTGCTAGTTTATATTTTTGCTTGGGTTCAGACGCATGTGTTGATCTATGAAGACTGAGTCTATTCGTTTTTTGCTAATTAACTCAGTTAAATGTATAGCTTGTTTTCAAATCCAATTTTTTGCAAGTTATACAATTTGACTTTGTCTAATAGTTGTCTGAGTTAATGACGATCAACGATTGATAAGAGCACTTATATTTTGGACGTGTTTAATTCTCTTAAATAAGTTTGGTAAAGTTTAATTGACATACTGCCATTATTTTTAATTAATTTTGTTTCTTTTCCAATAAATTCACTGTTTGTTTATATAGCTCAGTATTATCATGACATTTTGTTTGCCAATTTTTAATTATTATTATTTTTTTAATTTCTACTTTTGTTAAGTAAAGTATAACAAGTTAGAGTTTGTTTGTTGGTAAAATATTTTGCAAGCTTTAATTTTGTATACTAACTTACTTAAATGAATTATTAGAAGTATGATATAATTGGTGCTTGATTTATTGGAGCTTTAGACATATTCAGGAAGGCCTTAACACTACTATGTTGAAAGACAGGAGATAGTATGATAATAACCATAGTTACACATGACAGTAGCACGACATACACATGTATATAACCACTAAACACTTATACACTGTAAATTTTAGCTTGTATTTAATACGTTTGTGTTTTTGTTATAGGTGCATGAACGCGTACGATACACAAGAAGACTGAGCGCATTAAAGCGACGTGAGCTTTCTAAACGAGGCTGAACTAGAACAGTTACTCACATCTTAGTGAAGAACCTGAACTTGAGTTAGAAGATCCACTACAATCAAATACACATTCATGGCTGCTGAAAGGACACTTAAGGAGCTAGGAGCCCAAGGATGGAGGAGGAGCCTCTATGCATTGTTTTTCCTATTTGGAAAAACCTTTGAAGCTGAATTCAGGTTTTCTTAATCTTCTTCCCTAAATCTATGGGAAGGCAGGTGAGGATCCTCATAGACACTTGAAAGAATTTGTTGTTGTTTGTCTACTATGAAACCTGAAGGTATTGAGCAAGATGATATTAGATTGCATGCTTTTCCATTTTCTTTGCATGATTTAGCTAAAGATTGGTTAATATACTTTCTTTCTGGTTCTATTACGACTTGGAATGCCTTAACAAAAAGCTTTTCTTGAAAAATTCTTTCCTGCAAGTCGTATTGGTTTCCATTAGAAAGGAAACTGTGGAATACACAACATGCTTCTGAATCACTTCATGAATATGGGAACGTTTTAAAAGATTATGTGCTTCATGTCCACAACATCAAATAAGTGATCAATTGTTAATTCAATATTTTTATGAGGATTGTTGCCTACTGATGAGGTATGATTGATGCTGCTAGTGGTGGTGCTTTAGTTGATAAAACACCAACTCAAGCTAGGACTTTAATTTCTAACATGGCTCAAAATACTCAACAACATAGCACTAGAAATGATGTGAAAGAGTGAATGAAATTGATTAAGTGGTTTAAATCTCAATTGCGAAAATGCGCAACAAATAGCTAATTTGACCACTTTAGTGTCTAAAATTGTGTTGGTAAAAATGATCTAAAACTAGAAGTTTGGTGGTATTTTTCTGATTTTCGCACACTACTGATGCTTGTCCCTACTTTGCAAACTGAAGATGTGAATGCTTTAGGAGGTTATCTAACCAATCACAAAGAAAGTATGACCCATTCTCACAGACTTATAATGAAGGTTGGAGAGACCATCCTAACTTTAGGTACGGACCTAGACCACCATTTCCCCAATCTAATCAAGTTAGGCCATTTGTAACAAATTCACAAACAATCTAGTCCATCCTTAGAGGATATGGTAAAGCATTGACTAATCAAATCGGACAAGTACACACCAAAATATGGAAACCAAAAGAAAACTGATACACACTTGCAACAACTTGATACACAAATTGGTCAAATTTGCACTTCCATAAGTAATATAGAAAGTCAAGTGTCCGGGAAATTACCTTCTCAACCTTTACAAAATCCTAGTAAGCAAGTAAATGCAGTCACTATTAAAGAAACCAAAACATGGAGCGACTTTTAGAACTTGCTAATGAAAATGAATATGTTGGTAGTGAAGGTGATGTTGTGCAAGGTAATAGAATCTCATTGTTAGATGCCATAAAGGTGGTTCCCAAGTACACAAAACTTTTGAATGAATATCTTGATAATGCTAAAATACATAAGGGTCGTGAATTTTGTGAAACACCTTGTATTGCACTTCCCCAAAGTGTGATGATCCTGGATCTTTCTCCATACCGTGTAGGATAGGAGAGCATATGTTTCGACAATGCATGTTAGATTTAGGCGCTGCTGCCGAACATTTTGCCATTTTTTTTTATGCATGAATAAGATGGGTCGTTTAACAACTTGTAATAAGACACTTACCTTGGCGGATGGTAGTATTGTGACCCCATGGATTACTAGAAACATTTAAGTTCAAGTTAAACACATGTTCTTTCTAGTTGATTTATTGTCATTGATATGAAACATGCTTCTGAAATTTTGCTTGGAAGACTTTCCTAAAGACTTCGAAAGCACTAATTGATGTTGCTAATGATTGTGTATTCTTGAAAGCAATGGTGAAAAAGTAAAGTTGAACGTGTTTGAGGAATATAATTTTGATGAAGAAAAGTGCTTACTAATTAACTTATTGTCTTGCTCAGGTTGGTGCGGAAATTTTTGAGACACTATTAGATGAGATGGTTAATGATATAGGCCTCGAGCAATTGTTGTAGATGCCTTGAATGAGCTTACATTGCAGGACTGAAGAAAGGAGGAGGATGTCGAGCCGACGACTTAAACCAAAGGAGCTGCTTGGGAGGCAACCCAAGATTAATTCATTGCTTTATTTATTTAAATGATTTTATTTCTTTTATTTAGTTAGTTTATTTAATTCTTAGTTGTGTTTTATTTTAGGTTAGCTTAATGACAATGATTAGCATTTTTACCCCTGAGTATTCTTTGCAGCTCTACAATTGCAGATTCAGTAGCTCAAAAATGTGGTTAAGGGCAAGCCTCAATTTCAGAGACGCAACTGAATAGGCAATATAACCAGCTAAGTCACCATTTCTTTCTATTCTTTCTTTCTTTCCATTGAGGACAATGTAAATTATAAGTGGGGGAGAGGAAAGTTGGTGATTTTGGTGAATTTGTTGTTATTATTTGCTATGATGGGAGATGATGCCAAAATTTTTCAAAAAATAATGAGCTTAAATGATTAATTATTTGTTTCTTTGAGGGTATATTAAGCATTATTCATGTCATCTCTTAGAGAAGTTAACTAGTTAATGAGATGTTTTATAATAGGCTCTAATCTAAACTTGTTTGAACATTGATTTGAAATTAATACTAACAAAAAATTGTTTTGAAGTTGTGAATGTGATGGCTTTAACTCTTGCGACACAATAATTGAACCTTAAAATGATTAGCTCCATATGTGATCTAGCACACTATCTTCATTGGCTTAGATCGAGTTATGGAGAAAGACTTCTATTTTCTTAATCTACCTACAGTACCTCTTACTTTCTTGTGACTTTTCACTGCTCTGGTTATGGAGAATTACTTGACTTGTTATGAGTGAAAAATGGTTCAAGAAAAAAATTATATGTCTTTATTTTTAATTTATGCACAAAAAGTGAGATTATTGAACCATAAAACAGAGAGAAAAAAAAGCAAGTCAAAGAAAGAGATTAAAAAGCCGAAAAAGCAAAGGCAATAAGGCAAGTATCGAGTACTCCTTTGAGACCATGGGTGGCAATTGATGAAATGTCATATGAAAGGGACGATCCTTGTGGGTACTAAGTGCTAATGTACAGGAAAGTAAGGGAATCAACTGAAACATTAATCAAGTCACTGAAGTGCCTCGTATTCGAATGTCAATACACTTGCACATGCGCACCTAGATTGCATATAAGATCAAACTATAATTTTTAAGTGTTGCTTGAGAATAAAAGTTCATCATAGCGTTCATAGCTTGCTAACTTAACAAAATGTTTCATATTAATTTGATTCTTCTTTTCTAAAAAAATTTGTTTAGCCTATTATTAAGCTCTCATTTATTGGTTTCATCTTTAAGGAATGGTGGTGTGTTATAATGCTTGATAATTAAAGTGTTTTTCATTGTCATTAATTCAATAAGGCTTTGTGGTATGCCATCTGAAAACCTTCACGAGACCGTACTCGTCCACTAGGGTATCTTAGGGGTTTAAAGGGCTTGTTGCACCATGCTAAGTGCAATCGTGATTCCTACGACAGTGAGTTAGGTTTTTGCTTTCTAGGTTAGTTATTTTAGTTTGCTCGAGGGCGATCAAAGACTAAGTGTGGGGGAATTTGATAAGTGTATAATATATGATATTTTTAGTCCCTAATATTAGTCTTTATTGGTCTTATCGTAGTTATTTTATTAAATTAGTTACTTTTATAATTTATATCTTATTTTAGTCATTATTTTATTTTATAGTTATTTTTAATAATAATTGATACTTAATAATGTGTTGTGTTTTTTTAGGAAAACAAAAGATAATGGTGAAGCTTGGCAAATTAAGAGAAGATAAACAAGAAAATAAACAAAAAAAACGATGAAGATTATCAAGGAATGTACGTGAGTTGGCAAGGAAAGAAAATAAAAAGAAAAAGGATAAGCATGCTTACTTAGGAGTAAATCCAAAAAAGATAAATCCACTCATCAACAGGATAGAAGGATAAAGCCAACTCATCAACAACAAATGCACGCACAACAAGATTAAAGTAGCGTCATATATCCTAAATTATGAAGATGGGAACAAGAACAGATATTATCTTCAACATATCGAAAATATGGTGGATAAATAAAAATAATATTTATCCTATTTTTTTTTACATATATCTTTGTAATTCTGTTTGGGTATATAAATACCTAGTTATTCACAAAATAAAGAAGAAGTCAGTATAGTCAGATTTTTTGGTTTAAGAGTCAAGAGAGTTTTGGGAAGCGATCAAGTGTTCTTAGTCGTGGCAATTGGAGTTAGATCGTGAGTATAAACGACGACGTTTGTACGAGTATAAGTGATATATTCTCCACCCTTCTTTTGTATACTTTGAATTCTATATTGTTATCATACTATGATCTTGAATCTTATTTAGACTTGAATTTAATTATAATTATTGGGTTATTTATGAGTATACAGTTTGTTTAGTATTCAACTTTACATTATATTATTGTCATATATGATTGTTCGAGTATAATTTGCTATCTTATTATATTTGAATTGAAATCAATTGCCAGTTATGTGATTGGCCTAGTTTAAAATTGCATAATACAAGTAGCGACTAATATTAATTTGGGTCTGCGAATGGTTGAATTAATATTGGGTGTAAATGATCTAATTTTATTAATTACCTATGTGTTAATTTATTAGGGTTAATGATGTTCTTCTAGTTTATATAGCTTCTAGAATGTAGTCATTGTGGGTTGCGATCATATTTACGATGGCGATCTAGTTTAGAATTAGTGTCGGCCTAGTTCAATACTAATTTAAAATAAGGAAGAATAGGGTGGAATGCTATCAAGACCGCTACAATTAATCTATTATCAACCTTTGATTCAATATTTATACTCAATATTATGATTAAGTTCTAAGTTTAATGTGGAATTATCCGACTTGCTTGACATCACATGTAAATAATAGTTTAGATTTAGTTTACTATTAAATAATCACGACATTAAACCCCCATACTCGTAAATATGTAAAAGCGTAAATATTGTATATATTGTATATTTGTACTAACATTAGATTGAATTTGAGTTTAGGAAGTTACAATCTACGTGGGATCGACCCTTTCTTGCCCTTTTACTATTGTTAATATTTTTGAAGGACTAAGATAGGTTTTATAAATAATTAATTTAATACGGTAAACGACACGTATCAGTAAAACTAACAGAAAATGAATTTAAAGCTTCAAATTAGTGAACTTGATTTAAATAAGTGAAGGATATTTTAGATTTTTTTGGACAATTTTGTAGAATTTTATTTGATTTTCTACTATTTTTGGGAATAAAAACTAATTTTGACAATTTTTTAGAATTTAACAAAGGATGTTTGGAAGAGTGAATTGAAATGTGAAGGAATATATGGCAATATGGGTGTCTATTTATAGATCTTGAAAAGTTAGGAATTTGGTATTTTTTTAATTTTTATTATATAAGTGAAATTGGCCGAAAACTAAATACAAAAATTGGAAGCAAGTGGAGCAGCAACGACACTGGCGCACGACTGGGCCGCGTGTCGCTGCCACTGTCAGGGAGGATTAATTTTTTTCTGAAATCAGCCAAAACGACGTCGTTTTGGCTTGTTTTCAGCCAAAACTCGTCGTTTTGGACTGAAAATCACGAAAAAAAATTAAAAAGAAGAGTGAGTCAGCGTGGGGCCCAGCAGTGTGCAGCAAGTTGATTGATCACGTAGCTCGTCTTAGAGAGACGAGTTGGGTGATTTATCACCCCAAGATTTTTTTTGTCACATGAAAAATCATTGGTGTAGCACCATGATTTTATAAATCATCAATTTTAAGATCAAAAAAATCATTGATGTAGTTGCTCTGAGTATGGGTTGAAATCCTCTAGTTTTGAAATTAGTGGAGTTCAACATATCTAGACCCACCAATCGGAAATCAATGGTTAAAATACTTTAACATGTAAAAGATAAAAATATAATATAATATAATATAAAACTTTTCCTCACACAACTTCACCAATTTATAACTTTAAATGATCCCAACTATACATGTCAAACAGGTCGGATCGGGTTGTGTTAAGTTGTACCGGGTTTCGGATTATTCATTGCGGGTCATTATCAGATTCGGGCTTTAGGTATCTTGTTCATGGCCCAACGGTTTAGAAGTTTATAAACGTGATTTTTTTGTGTTCCAAATATAATTTTTATAGCTTCTTTTGTTAAAAAAAATGTCTAAATTTGTATCCCAAATAACAAGAATTAATAAATAACGTCTTTTAAATCATTTTAAACAAATAAACACTCAAAATGACAATTTAATAATTTGATAGTAAAGGTTTAATAATCTAATGTTACAAAAATTATCAACTAATCATAAAAATATCAAAGCGGGTTTTATGGATTTAAAAAGGCGGATTTAAATGGATCAAAGATATCAAAATTTTGTTAAAACCCACTATTTACGGGTCGGATTAAACGTGTTTTCCAGATCGAGTCCGAAATTAACACCTATAATCCCAAATTCCCAACGTCCCATTACGTATTGACCCTGTTATCGCCCAAGTCAATTTTCCAATACACACATGACACACTCAGACACCCTTATAAAAACACAAGTGGGGCAAGAGATTAGAAGGGCACTCTGAGAAAAACAAAAAACTACAAGTAAAAGAAGGAAAGGCATGTGTATTGTTTGGTTAGACAACCCCAAACTGAAAAAAGAGGAACAAATAACTATAATTACTCAAAATGCGGTGCTTTAGCCTGTACATTTCTATGGTCTGTGAGACTTAAGCCTAGCTGGAATTTTTCCCCTTACTCCCTTTTTTGTCCTCTTTCTCTCTCCTCCCCTCAAATCATCCCCCACCCCCCTCTCTCTCTCTCTCTCTCACTTCACCACTCATCACTTCCTTCTCTCTACTGCTTCATCTTCACCTTCGCCCCTCACCCTCTTTTTTTTCTTCTCTCTCTTTTCCATCTATCTACCTCACACATACTCACCCATTACTTGTATTTCCCTTTATTAATTTTCCATTTTTATTCCCCAGATTTTAATTTTATCCCATTTTATTTATTATTGTCTAAAAAAATAGAGAAAAGGTGTTTTCCTTTTATTTATTTTTTTGTTTATTAAGGGAGAGAAAACGCGACAACAGTGGGTGGGTGGGGGACTGCGTACCGCCACCGCAACCACCGCCTTCGACGGTTGTTCCGCCATGGATTCTCTCTCCTCTCTGATTGTCCCACATTCCCTTCGTTACGAGGAGAGAGAAATTACTCCCCCAAAAAATTGTTAAAAGTTAAAAAGGTATACAATTCCAAGATTAATCCTCTCCTTTCAAGAAACAGATTAGATTCCTCCATTGATTCGACTCGTTCGCATTCAAGGTACTTATTCATCTTATTATCTCTTCATATACTAGTGCAATTTGGAATCGATTTATTCCAATTTGTGGTAACACCCCGCATTTCTGAATTTCCTCCCATCCTTTTGTTGTTTGGTGTTGCAGATATTCGAGGAACCCTAATTTTGTTCATCCCACAATCGAATTCCCCCAAATTGACACCAAGGAAAACCACCACCGTTGCGAAAATGCAGTGGCTTCTTCGATTTTCCGGGTTCTTTTCGGCCGCATTGGTGATGATCATACTTTCACCTTCCCTCCAATCGTTCCCACCTGCTGAAGCAATTCGATCATCAACCGCAACTTTGTCGGATCACAGATTCTCTTTCCGGAGCTCTCCCATGTTCCGCAACGCAGACGATTGCCGCTCCACTAGGTCCCACCACCCAAACGGCGTCGTTTGTGACCCTTCATTGGTCCACGTGGCGATCACCCTCGACGTCGATTACCTCCGGGGCTCAATCGCAGCCGTACATTCCGTGCTGCAACACTCGCTATGTCCGGAAAATGTGTTCTTCCATTTTCTGACATCGCACGAGACTCACGTCCTTGAAACTCTGGTGAAATCAACGTTCCCAACGCTCAAGTTCAAGCTGTATTTCTTCGATGATCGAATCGTCAAACCCTTGATTTCGACTTCTGTCAGGCAAGCCCTTGAGCAGCCTTTGAATTACGCCAGAAATTACCTCGCCACCCTTCTGGAGCCCTGCGTTCGCCGCGTAATCTACCTGGATTCCGATCTCATCCTCGTCGACGACATTGCGAAGCTCTGGAACACGACATTGGGGTCGAAAACCATAGGTGCCCCTGAATACTGTCATGCCAATTTCACCAAGTACTTCACCCCAGTATTCTGGTCGCAAAAGCGGTTTTCCGGCATCTTCCAATACCGGAGACCGTGCTACTTCAACACGGGAGTGATGGTGATCGATCTCGTGAAATGGAGGGCCAATAGCTACACGATGAAGATCGAACGGTGGATGGAGATTCAGAGAAAAGAAAGGATCTACGAGCTCGGGTCGTTGCCACCGTTTCTCCTGGTGTTCGCAGGACACGTGGCGCCAATCGAACACAGGTGGAATCAACACGGTTTAGGTGGTGATAATGTGAGAGGGAGTTGCAGGGATTTGCACCCTGGCCCGGTGTCTCTGTTACATTGGAGTGGCTCAGGGAAACCGTGGTTGAGACTCGATTCGAGAAACGCTTGCCCGTTGGACACCCTTTGGGCGCCTTATGACCTGTACGTCCACCACATGCGCCGGTAACTCTAGCTGTTTTTTTTTTTAAAATTAAACGATTGTCACGGGTTCTTTTAATTTTTAATTTTTTTTTTACTTCGTCCCCTTTGTGATTTATAATTTATGTTATTTTTACAATTATAACGGGGATTTGTCAAATTTTTTTGTTGGGTCTTGAAATTGAATGGATGGATCATGGATGATGGGGGGTTATTAACTTTTGTCGATCAATTGAGCGGGTAAATGGAGGAGTATTATGAGATGGGTTATATTTTTCATTAGTTTGTCTCAAGTTCAATGAGTGTTTGTATTGTTGTCGATTGCTACTCTTGCTCCCATTGTTATTGTTGTTAATTACCCTCAATAATAAAAACAAGCAGAAAAAAACCTATAATTATTCATTTGCAATTGATTCTCTTTGTATCATGCTCTGTTTTTCTGAAAATTTGAGTGTTTAGTTTTGTTGTATAGTTATTTATGAATGAATGGGTTTGGTCCCGGAATTAATTGTGTCGTCACTATCTTAAATTGAACTATCAACTTATCAAGAAGACTATTAAACACAGCTAATAACGTAATTAATTGGTTTTTGAGTATCCAGAAACTAAATTACTTCGTATTTCAAGGTAAATAGGAGCTTACTTTGCTTATCGTCTAGGGTAATTGGAAGCTGACTTTGAACACTCTGCGGTTGTTAGAAATGGGTAATTGAATTTGCAAATTGAGTACTCCGTAATTGTTTTCTTAGCGAAACTATAATGTATATCCACTTGACCGCCTCACAAGGGGGAAATTTTGTTTATATTTCATTGAAATGTACAATTATGATTGATATTTGGTAGGAACTAGGAAGTAATAGACAATTAACTAGGAATTATGATTCAAGTGTATACTGTCGATTTGGCGTATTATCCATATAATATCATACTTAATTATATAATGCTGGTTACTAGACAGAAGTAAAAATGTCGGATTGTGTGGGAAGAGTACATAATACTAGTACATGTGAAATTTCTCTCGGCAATTGATGCAGCATTGTAGCCTTGACTAGATTCTTGTTGCTATTAATAGTGAGAAAAAGATGCTGTTGTTGCCTGTTTCTTCTTCTGTGTAGTTGTGGCAGGCGTTTAATTTAATTTTAAGCAACTGTCATGGTCAGTTTTAAGCAATTTTCTTAATTGATAAGGGTTTCAAACCATTTTATTAATTTCCCCTGCAACTTGTCTGATAGAATAGGAAGAAGGTTTTTATTCTAATGCTTTGAGTTGTCAGTCATGTTGCCCATCTTATTTATTTTCGCCCCCCTTGCTCTTCCTTTGAGGCTTTGACCTATTCCCCGGAAGTGTCGTTCAACTTACCAAACGTTTGAGTTCGTTTATTTGTCTAACACTAAACGTTTGAGCTCGGCTATTTGTCTAACATTAAACGTTTGAGTTCGGCTATTTGTCTGACACTAAACGTTTGAGTTTGGCTAATTGTCTAACAGTTACGACTTCAGGGACTAATAGTCTCTGAAATTTCAATCTGGGTGGATTGCAATGGTGTTAGAAAGGTGAGTAGATCAGTAGCTTGTTTTGCTGAGGGGCAAGTTTGTAAATAATGTAACAGGATGAGGTTCGATGTAATGACATCTAACTTGTTGGTTGTTTACACTTTTTTTTCTCTTAATTCTTAAAAAGAGGAAGTTGGGGATATGCATGAATTAATTGGCCTAGGTTATGCAAATCTATGAAACAGGTGTACCATATATTATAATGACATGGGTGAGTTGATTTCTAGATCATATTAGTTTTATGACACCAGGCAAATCTCATGAAAAGTCTAATTCATGGGGTTTGTCATTTGTGGAAAACACTAGTAAATGTTGTACAAGTATGTAATATTGTAATTGTAATATTGTAATATTGTAATGTGATGCCTTCATTGCAATTTTGATGTCAGAAAACACACACACCACTGTCTTATTTTGGTAGATGGTGAAAGTGATTACAGTAATTTCTAGAATATTAATGTGATTGAGGAAGTATTGGGTAGATGATAATTTTCGATAATTTAGCTCAAATATGCATAGTTGGGTGTTATGTAGGTAGAACCTTTGCTTGAATATTGTAGACTTGTAGTTTTCTTATTGAAGATTGTATACTATACTATCCTAAATTCATCCCAAACCAAAGTGTGTGATACATTTCCAAGTTTATTGGTGCGTTCTTCATTATGGGGCAAAAATCTGCCTGATAATCCTAATGGTAAAGACTGATGGCTCTGTTAAGATTGATGGACCTATTTACAATAGGTTACGGGTTCGATTCTCCTCACCCAATTATAAATTGTACCGGGCTGATGGACCTATTTACAATAGGTTACGAGTTTGATTCTCCTCGTCCCGTTGTAAATTATACCGGGCAGCCCTTTCACATAAAAAAAAAGGGGGAAAAGATGAATAAGACCCGTAGCAAAAGTAAACAAGGGAAGGAGATGATAATGTGTGAAGATTGATGTCTCGGTGGCAGCGGTGGGAGTCTTGTGAACTACCTCACCTTTCGTTGTTATCCCTCTTCCCCCATTTGCCATCTGTGTCTTTTTTTTTTCCTATTATTTTATTTTATTAATCTAACCTTTCTAAATTATTATATTATCTTCTTCTTTACTCTTTTTACTCTTCCTATCATTTTCAATCTAACCTTTTTTTAAGAAAAAATTAACTTTCTCGAATTTAAAAAGAATGATTCTAAATGGCAGTTTGATTGAGGATTTTTTTAAAACTTACCTACTACGCTTTGGACCGTTATTATTTGTCTATCATTAATAATGATAAGAGTGTAAATGGAAGCTTCTATACGGATAATCCATTTATGTTACTGTATGCTATTCTTCAATCATTCCGTCATTTTGATTATTTATAACAGAGTATTTTTTCACTTATATTATAGACAAATTTATGAAAATAACCCAACAATATCGAGGGGATTTTGATTTATGCACTCCAAATCAAAATTTGCACTTCATTTGTGGTGACTGTTAAGCGATCGTTAATTGGTATTGGCTGTCACAAATTAAATGAAAAATGGAGTGCGAATTTTGTTTTGGAATGCATAATTCAGTTTCCAACATCGAGTATTATATATTTGTATAATTTATAAATCTCCATATTTGTAAAATTTATAATTTTCCATATTTGTGTAATTTATAATTCTTCATACTTTTTTGTGCTATAATTCTTCATATTTTGACACAAGAAAAACCGATATTGTTTACAAAGTGTAAGAATCTTCCAAATTTTCTGTTAAAACTGTTATTATAAAAGAATAAATATAGTAAAGATGAGGTCTTGTTCAAATTATTTAATGAGTAGTTTAAAATATATATATATATATATATATATATATATATATATAATAGTAATATAAATATATATATATTATATATATATAAATATATATATATATATAATAGGAATAGGATCATGTGAAAACACAAACCTTAGGTGAAACTAAAACTTTTAATCTTGACGTAGGATTTGGAGATGGACGGTCACGATTTAATCTATGTATTAACTTGTATTTCAATCTGGGGTACATTGAAGGTTTAAAGGGGTACACGTGTACTGTTCATCAATAGTACTGAAAGTTTTGTGTACCCTTTACTGCTTGTATATACCCCTTAAAATGTAAAATGTACCACTTATTTTGGTTTTTACGTTTTCATATAACATGTGGTTTTCACTGAATCCTGAATCTATATATATATATATATATAATTATATATATATTATATATTATATATAATAAATATATTATATATATATATATATATATATATATATATATATATATATATATATATAATCCTTTATATACTTCATTTTGATCGACATATCCGTATTGGATAATAATATCATGCTTAGACTTAACGTGCAAAGTATATCGGATTCTTCAATCAATACTCCATCTATTTATTGCCTTGTGAGTTTTTTTAACTTATCTAAATAATTAAATACTATATATTCCTTGTATCATTAAAAATTTCATGTTTTATATTCCTTGTATCATTAAAATTTTCATATGTTTTCTGAAATTATAATATTATATTATGTATATTCTTAGTATTTATCATTCATTATTAAAATTATCGTATATGTTTTTGTATTCATGTCGTTACCTGTATCAATACCAGGGTTGAGCAAAATTATTTGAAAATCCGAATATATGATCTGCATCTAATTTGATGTTTTATATCCGATTTGAAATTTGGAACGGATGTCTGATTCGAAAGTTCGAATTCGGATACCAATAGAGATATTGATTTTCAAAATTTCATATATTTGATATTCGAAAAATATCCAGAAAAAAAAACGAATTTCGGATTTCAAATATAATATATTCGCGGAAATCGAATATCATATATTGGATATTTGGTACTTTATCCGAAAATATTATTCATGAAAATTTAATATTTTATAGTATATTACTATAATTTTTTATAATATATTTTCCGAAATCGAAGATCGGATATTCGTAGTATCTGATCTAATTTTTTTTTGATATCAGATATTCAAAACATTTCAGATCAAATACGAATATCAGATATCGAGATTTTTCGAAAATTGGATATCAAATCGGATATCTGATCCGTGCTCAAGCCTAATCAATATATATCTATGCAACATAGGTGGAAGGAATTTCGTAGAACGGATAAAGTATAATATTTCCTTCGTTCCTTTTTACTTGCATCCTATTCTTATTTAGGAAATTGCAAAATACTTACATCCTTTCTTTTTATGGTAAATGATCCCTACAAAAAATTACCACTATATTTTTATAAATATCTATATACTAATACTAAAGCAATTCCCACTTCTCAAATTTTCCTTCTGAAATTTCCCTCTCAAACACATTTTATTAATTATGGCATAAAAAATGTAAAAAGCATTTAATGAAGGTTAATAAATGTGTATTGTAGTAAAAAAAAAGTTATATTTATTTTACATATTTATTAATTCATATAACTATAAAAAAATATTTTTTTGTCATAAATAAAACCTATTTTAACATAATTACAATTAAAAAATATCAAATTTTGATTTAATTTGAAGCAATTTATAATTTATCTAAAAATCGAGAATATGCTCGGGGATTATCTAGTGATAAAATAAAGTAAACCCCACTTACATGTGGGTCCACTTTCAACATTTCCTCTTTAATCAATATTTTCACTTTCTTCTTTAATATATAATATTCATTTTTTGGGGTTCACTTTCTTATTTCTCTCTCTTCCTTAATTCTTGTGCAACTTAAAGTGGATGCGAGTAATAAAGAACGGAGGAAGATGAGAAGTATTAACAGTAATAAGAATAAGAATAGCAACAAACAACATCAACAACTAAGGGAGATGGAGAAATGTACTCCCTCCGTCACGCAATAATAGCAACACTTCCTGAAATGGGTGTCACGTAATAATAGCAACACTTCTATTTTTGGAAAGTTTTTAATAATAAAATTACAACACTACCCTTACTAAATATTCTAAACAATAACAAATTAAAATACTTATATCCTAATTCATCTTAACCTAAACTAATTACTTCAACCAAATTTAATACCCCAAACTCCTTTCTATCATTAAACAATTCATCTCCCCCAAATTAACAACCCCAAATCAATTTACCCCCAAATCAATTTCACTCCCTCTCTCTTCAAATCATTCATCTCCACCACCTCCTTGCACCACCCCCACGATCGCAAACCACCACCTCCTTGCACCACCCCCACAACGACTGCTCCTAACCGCCGCCCACGATCGTTGCTCCTAACAGCCGCCCTCCACGACCGCAACCACCACTCCTCTATCTTCCCCACTCCCTTCTCTTTCTTCGATCTACCCTTCTCTCTCTCTTCAATCTACTTATGCTCTGTCTTCCCCAACCAAATCGCGATCACCACTCGAAACCACCACCACCACAACTCAAAATCATTAAGGGTAAAATTGCGACCACCACAACCAAATCGCGACCACCACTCGAAACCACAACTCTCTCTTCGATCTACTTATGACTAGGTTTGGTGGTGGCTCGCGAACAAGGTCGACGCTGGTTAGGTGGTTGGGTGGTGCAGTGGCAGCAAGGTGGCCGAGTGGTTTGGTGGTGCAGCGGCAGCGTGAGTGGTGGTGGTGTGGTTGTTTCCCTTGTTTCCTCTAAGGGTAAAATAGTCTTTTCATACATTACAATTACCTTATTTCCAAAGTTAAGTGTCGCTAATACGAGTTTTACTATTTTTGCGTGACGGAGGGAGTACATGAGAGGTATAGAACGAAAATAGTTTCCCTTCATCATTAAGAGAACCATTTTACTCTCACGGAAAATGAATACATATGCCTTTAAAATTTTAATTACAAATCAAATAATATAAAATTAAAAATAGATCAAAATGCTTTTTTAGTAATATATTTTACAGAAGTTCTTGTATAGTTGTATGTATCAAATACAAAATTATTATATTGATCGAAAGGGTCAAATGTACAATAAATTGTGCATCTCATACACCTAAGACTTTGTCAATATTTTATACCCTATCAAAGGAACTCATAAATAAAATATACTACTTCGTTTGGCCTTACAATTAATATTACTAGTTTTTATGTGCACGCGATGCGTGCTTAGACGTATAAAAATTGTAATATTTCATTAAAAATGATTATATAGAATGTATTAAATTAAAATGTTTATAACTAATTAGCAATACAATTTATCTAAATTGTAATTAGTTTGTAAATAAATGTAACATGAAATTCAATATTATACCATATGTTTTTCAATTCAATTTGGACTAATGTTCATTGATTTAGCTTTTGTACTAATTAAGTCACATAATAAATAAAATTTTGATTTTAAATCTCATAATAAGTAAAAGGGTAGTTTAGGCACTTCAATTCAAAAAAATTTAAAATTCATTAAGGTTATAAAGGTCATTTAAGAGGGGGGACACCATCTTCCTCCCCCCTTCCCTTATATAATAGAGATCAATTAGTCTGTTCCTTCTACCCTCACACGATATTCAATTATACAAGTCTATTGAATAATGAATTATAGTACCCCTTTTAAATTAATCATATTTTATGTCTTAATTGGTTGGTAATGGAGGCCTAAAGCTTGTTAATCACAAAATCTAGAGTTAATGGAAACTGGAAAGGATAGTGGGAACATTTTTTATTTTTTGGAAATTTATGTTAATTCTCTATCTTGTAAATTAGGTAATGGACTTGCTTTGAAGGACACATGTGAAGTAGGGGAAACATTTGCAATCATATGTTACATTTTAGGTCATACTTAGTGACATGCTGACATGATTTTTACACTAATATTTACCTTAACACTTTTTAACCGTACAACCGTTTGACAACAACATACACTTTGTTTTTTGAAGGATTTTATTTTAGGAAAATGATATACGCAGCTCTTAGGGCTGCATATAAACATTAAATTTTTGCTTAAAATGGTAAGTATTTATAGATTTATGTTAAAATTACACAGAAATTGATGTTATAAATGTTTACTTTTTTGAAAAACCTTTCTTTTAGCTTCTTATATGCAGTTCTAAGGACTGATATTATCATAACCTTTATTATTATTATATTATATTTATTATTATATTATTATTATTATTTTTATTATTATTATTATTATATTATTTTATTTTATTATTATTATTATTATATTTATATATTATTTATTATTATTATATATTATATTATTAATTATATATATCTCCTCCTAAATTTTTTAGTGCTTGGTCCACTAAAATTAATGGATGGTGGAGGGGAAATTAAAGGAGAGAAAATGGCATTGGTTATCTTTTTTTGAGTTTTTTCTCATCATAAACCTTTTTCCCTATTTAGTAATTCAAATTCATTTTTCTTCTTCACGAGTATTTCAAATTAGCTATTTGTCCCTTGGTAGAATAATGAAAGTAATTAAAAAAAAATACTCCCTCCATTCCAGTTTGTTTTTTACATTTCCATTTTTGGTGTTCCATTTTATTCTTTACATTTCCTTTTTCATACTTTACTTTTTTACCATTAATGTTACTTTTACCCCTAAAATAATTAATACTACACTTTACCAATTTACTTATCATTCTTGATTTTCCACTCAAACTTATCTCATCCCCTCATTTTAAAATATAAAAAAATTGACTTTAATTTTATTGCACACATCTCAAATAAATTAAAAGAATAATACAACTTCCAAGTAATACTAACATAATTTATCCAACTACTAATTTCCTTTAATTGACGTGCAATTTTACAAATGTAAAGAACAAATCGGAACGGAGGGAGTAGTAGCTAGCGTCTTCAAGAACGAGTTAATTTCACACCTCAAATTCAGGTTAATAATAAGTGCACTAAAGAATTAAGTTTTTTTTTTATTTTTTTTACTTTTATGATGATCATTATATTCTTAAAATTTGTCCTAATGCAAGACCTATCTTCCTTTATAGTTCAAGTTCAAGTATGTCTTGTAGCTTGCTTCTTTGTAGCACATAACCCATTAGCTCCTCAAAATCTCTACCCCTTTTAACTTGATTAATCTATGCCTTTACAGAGTATTTTGTTCTATTTATACAAAAGACTGCTATATTAAACTTCAATTCCAAGAAATAAAATTGACAATGCATATAAAATTCAATAACATTTGCAAATTCGCAAATAATTCAAGTTTTTAACATAACAAACTTTTAAAGTGCTTGAAATAATTACTACTCCGTAGATTGATAAATTACATTAGAAATTACTCGTGTAAGGGTCCAAAAGTTGTTTACAATATAAGTGAAAGTTGTCAATTTGTGAAGAATCTTCACGTAGCAATTCAAGTAGCCATATCATCAAGTGGGAATAATCAACACAAATAAATATTAGATTAATGAAACAAACAAGGGAAAACGTTGAAGAGCATCGGAAAGTATCCTAGATGTCATTGTTGTTCAATAGCGTATCCAAAGCTTGATAGTATATAATTTTAACCCTTCTTCGTTTTATTTAATTTGTTTTCTAATTTAATTATTTTTAATTGTAAGAGGGACTGATTGTTTAACCCACGTGGCCACTTGCTTACATGTAACACTAGTCACTTTTCAACTTTGCTCACATCATACCCTCTGGCATCGATGATTGGATATTTTTTTAAGAATTTTATTTTCTTTAAATTTTATATTTTTTTTGTTTACCGTTTGAAATTATAATATCGTACGAAAGTACAAAGTATAGTATCATTAAGGTATAAAAAAAGACAGATTTGTGTTTTATTTTGGCTACTTATATGTGAGCTGGAATTTTATGTTTTAAGAAATGATCGTGATTGAGCAACTAATGGTATCACTCCCGGCAGCGCAATTGTTGATTGATATGTTTAAGACAAAGTGTTGATTGATATGTTTAAGACAAAATATTAGGTACAACGGATGCACAATAAATTGTATCCGATGTACTTAATACTTTGTCTTAAACATATCAATCAACAATTGCGCTGCCGAGATCAGATTATAGTGATCCTTTAGGTTAATATAGTAACTATTTTTATCAATATAGTGACCCTTATTTTTTTATCATTATATTGATGTAAAGTGAAATAGGTCACTATATTGAAATAAAGGGTCACTATATTGATATAAAGTGTCACTATATGCTTGATGCACAATAAATTTATTGTGCATCTGATGCATATAATACCTTCTGTATTTTTAATTCTTAAGTTTGGGCATTCCCGGAGTAGAGCTGTCAGTTCAGTTAATTCAGTCAGTTCAGTTTAAATCATAGCAATTCAGCTGATTTCAACTCAATGTGATAACAGTTCAGTTAACAATTATTTCTGTTCAACTTATTTTAGTTTTTTTAAACTTCAATTTCAGTTCATTTTAGTTTCAGTTCATTTCCGTTTGAACTTAATCAGTTCAGCTATAAAACAGTTCTAACCATAGCAGTTCAATGTCTTTGAGAATTTGTTTTAGTTTCTTAACAACTAGTGAAATAAAACATAATCTGATCAACGTCAACCATAAAAGTGTTATTTGCTAAAAAAATCAATAAAATTAAATAACAGTGTAAAAGAATGGATTACAATAAACTAATCTCTATTATATAAGGGAAGGGGGAGGAAGATGATGTCCCCCTTTTAAGTCTTTTATACCCTTAATGAATTTTAAAAAAATATTAATTAATGTGTCTAAATTACCCTTTTGCTTATTATGTGATTAAAAATGAAAATTGTATTTATTATGTAACTTAATTAGTGAAAAGTTTTAAACACTGAATTGAAGCATTAATTATTTTATTTTGAATTTCAAGTCATATTTTAAAAAAACAATTACAATTCAATAAAATTGTATTGCTAATTAGCTATAAACATTTTATATTGATACATACTTTATAATTATTTTTAATGATGAAATACAAATTTCATAATCCTAAGCAAGCATCGCGTGCACATAAAAACTAGTTTAATACTCCCTTTGTTTTTTTAGATGTTTTAGTTTCCATTTTGGGATGTTTTCAATTAGTTGTTCAAAACCAATCAAAAAATAACTTTTTTGCCTTTTACCTACTTTATTTACTCTAGTATTAATGAATTACTACTTTTTAAAATCAACTTTCGTTACTTTACCCAATCTATTTACCCAAAATTATTTTTTTCCCAAAAAAATTCATTCACACATTTACACCTTTATCTAACTTACTCAATTTTTTTTACTTAACTTATTCATCTATTTTATCTAACTCAATTAACTCTTAAACACCGTGCCAAATTGGTATAGAACATCTATTAAAAAATGAAGGGAGTATGTTATATCATATTAGATCAAAACAAACCAATATACTTCCTCCGTATCAAAATAAATGCAACGATTTGACATAAAGTAGAAGTACAAAGTATTAGATTAATATATAAAAGTATGATGATTAGGTTGTGTGTGTGTGATTAATATATAAAAGTATGATGATTAGGTTGTGTGTGTGTTTATCAACAGTAGTTTCAGGTCTCGCGTATCCCTTTAATACTTGTATGTACCCCTAAGGTTCTAGTGTGGATGTGTAAACCCATGAGGTTCTAGTGTGGATGTGTAAGTAACAGGGACGGACCCAGAATTTTCATAATGATAGGGCACCGTATTTCAATGGTCTAACATGTCTTTCTTCGGGTCATCACTGATCCTTATGTACATTAATTTTCATCTCGTCTCATTAGCTTGACAAGTATTAGAAAATCGTTTACAAATTGACAGCTCCCAAGTCAGAAGTGTTTTAAGAAAAATATGCAGGTTTAATTACAAACTTTTGTAACTTATTTATTATTTGAGAGCATAGTGCCAAACTATTATTAATTCTTCTCAAAAATTTCATCAAATACAATAGTTTTTTCGCTAAACAGCCAAGACTTAAACTAGACAAGATGATTAACAAAATATTGGACTCGTTATGGTGTTTTGACCCTCTTATAGCTTACTGCTACTAAAATTGAGCAAAGTAGAAGAGTGCACAATGAGTCAGCTTAAGAAAATAAGCTGATTGCCTTTATTTATACTTGACTAAGCTGTCTTCTTTGTAAATTTTTCGGTGTGGGATTGAAATAACAATTTTGCTAATAAGTTTCACGCTTTCAATTCACCCCTACATATTCAACTTTCTACCGTCATCTTGCTGCGCATAATTATGCTCAATCACAGTATCATGCTTCAGGGGTTGTCAGGTTGTGATCATGCTGTTGTTTGTGCTTTGTTCATGGGTTTACGGGATTAATCTCGCTGCATTTCCTCTTCGTCATGTGCTGAGAAGAAGAGAACTCTCACACAACAACATACAGTAAAATCCCACATCGAAAGATAAAAATCAGAATGCCTGATTTTTATAACTATAATAATTGCAAATAGTTATTGGTTATTGGGCTAGTGGCCCAAGTGATGACACACTATTGTTAACTCGTTGAGAGTGAGAGCTTATTACATGGCAGGATTGAGCTTCAAAGAACCAAAGTTAATTTTTTTAAAAAACAAGTCCCGCATTGAAAGAACGACAAGGAAAGAAGGGAAACATACTCTTTATAAATAAAGATTAAAAGAGTATTATTGGTATAACCAAAAGCCACTTAAATAAAGTTGCGTTTGATTTGATGTTTCCAAAGGGTGAGACAAGTTTAAAGTCCATCTTCACATAAGTGAGTTGACTATAAATAAGGCTTTAACTCAATACATTGAATTTTACAAATAAAAATATTATGTAATTATTATATTATAACATAATTAATATAATATAGTTTTTGCCTTAACCTAGCTTAAGAGTTTAGGCTCGATATAAGCTGTGAAAGTTTAGTCATGAGCTTGAGCTAAGCTTCAAATATTAAACTTATTAATTTTATAATTGAATTAAAATAATATAAGTTTATACAGGTTTTTTTTCAAAATAATAATAATATACGAAGTAGGTTATAAGTAATTGATGTAAAATATTTTAAGTTTATATATTTTTTCACAAAAATAATATAGAAGACAAGTAAATGTATGATTAACTAATGCATTGAGAGTTAATAATTTAAAACTTATATTTTTGGTTCATTTTCAATTTTAGTTAAATTAAGTTTAAGTTCAATTTAGTTAAGTTCAAGTATTTGATTAACTTTTTCATATTAAGTAGTTAGTTTTAGTTTCATTTTGTTTCAGTTCAGTTGCAGTTCAGTTTCAATTTGTTTAGTTCAGTTTCAATTTGTTTAGTTCAGTTGCAGTTCAGTTTCAATTTGTTTAGTTCAGTTGCAGTTCAGTTCCAGTGAAGTCCGATCCTGTGAATTGATTTTCAGTTATCAATTTGAATCAGTTTAGATTTTTCAGTTCAGTTTTCAGTCAATTTTCAGTTAACATTTCAGTTTTTATACATTTTAACCAAACTGACAGTTCTATCCCGAAGTAATTAAATTTCAGTTCAGTTCCAGTGAAGTCTTGTGAATTGATTTTCAATTATCATTTTTTTCAGTTTAGTTTCCAGTCAGTTTTCAGTTAACATTTCAGTTTTTATAAATTTTAACCAAACTGACAACTCTATCCGATCCCGGAGTAATTAAATTTGGTTATGTTCGAGGAGATCACATTGCTAAATGGTGCAACACTTCAAACTACTCAGTTGTTGCGTGGTGCAAATGTTATAACTCTACGTGTTAAGCTCAATAAAGGATACTAAAGTTTGACAGAAGTTGTAATTTGAGTATCCAAGTTCGTTGCAAAAATTGCAATTTGGGAATTCATGTACAAACACAAGTTACATATAGTTATTTGTTAGTTTAATATGTTAAACACTGACTAATCAATAATCAACTCACTAAAGTCAATCATTTAAAAAACATACACTTTAAATTACAATCATTTTAGAAACAATTTCAAATTGAACAAAATAACTAATATTCATAATAAGAAGGTAAAAATTAAAGGATGATAATTTTGAGGCAACTCTGTGTTTGGGGTTTGGTGATGGTGGCAGTGGATTTGGGGTATGGTGAAGAGGAGATCTTGTGTGGTGGGTTTCAATGTCGGTGGTGCTGAAATTAGGATAATTAACTAACATCCTAAAAGTTATCAACATCTTTTGTGTGAAGCATGTCACACCTAAATTTTCGTGTGTCAGTCACTTTTGAAGTACGACGACACCTAAATTTTCATGTGGCAATCACTTTTAAGATGCTGTCAATTGTAAAATAAATAAAACAAATAACAAAATACAAAACAACAAAAATAAATTGACTTCAATTCACCAACTTTCTTTTATTATTTTATAATGATAAAAATACAACTAATTGTTTGTTCTCTCTCTTCAAATATCATTGTAACTTTCTCAATCAACATCGTCATCATCTTTATACTCAATCAACATCTTCATTTTCTCACACCTTCAATATCCTTGATGAACATATTTATCTTCTCTTTCCTTCAAAATAAAAGGAAATTTAAAATTCAAAAAGTAACTCAAAACTAAAAAAGTAACTACTAACCAAAATATAACAAAGGATTAAAAATTCAAAAAGTAACTCCAATTTAGGGAAAAAGTAACTACTCCCTCTGTTCCTTGAAGATCCTGCCAGTTACTAATTCATACGCTTCCCAACACATGTTTTGTATCGTTTATATCTTTAATTATACATTTGAAAAAATTGTAACAATTGAATATTAATAATCAATTCATTAATACGAATCAAACAAGACCCCATATGACTATATTTATAACTATATATTGATAATTATTTACAAGATTCTCTTCACTTGTGAATAGTGAAATAAACAGGTTTGACATGAACTTCAAGGAACGGAGGGAGTAAAAAACATAATTAATCAATAGGAAACAAAAATTCAAAATACTCAAAATGAAGGGAAAAATTACTACGAAAAAAAAGTAACTCAAAATGTATCTTTTAAAAAGTAACTTAAAAACAACGATAAATAACTATTAATCAAAATAAAACATAAAATTTAAAAAGTAACCCAAAACTAAGAAAGTAACTATTAACTAAAATAAACCAAAGAAAACAAAATAAAAATTCAAAAGTACTCAAAATTAAGGAAAAAGGTAACTAAAACATAATAAAACATAATAGTTTTTTTTTTACAAAATTTAATTCAAATGAAGAAAAAGTAACTAAGAAAAAAAATAGTAATTCATTTTTTTTTCTAAAAAGTAACTCAAAATTTTAAAAAATAAATATTAACCAAAATTAAACAAAAGTAACATAAATTCAAAAAGTAACACAAAACTAAGGAAAAGTAACTACAAATCAAAAAAAATAGATTTTTTCAAATAGTAAAAAATAACTTCAAATAGAAAAAAGTAATTACACATTTGATCTGAAAAAAGTAGCCTCCAAATAAAAACAAAAGTAACTTCAAAATAAGTCGAAAAGTAACTTCAATATAGCAAAAAAGTAACATATAAAAAACACACAATTTTTTTTTAAATAACCTCATAAAAGTTATAATTTAAGACAAAAAAACTAGTACCAAAATAAGAAAAAAATAAATATAACATCTAAAAGTAACTACAACTCAAAAAAACGTATTATACAAAAAGTAAATTAAAAACAGAAAAAAGTAACTACATGCTTGAAAAAGAAGTAACAACAATAGAAAAAAAAGTAAATTAAATATTAAAAATATAGTAACTATATAATAGAATGAAAAACAGTAATTGTAAATAAGTAGTTAAGTAACTATAATAAACTAAAAATTTATTATATCGCATGTACTATGAAACATTAGCAATGTAACTATAATACTCCGTACCATTTTTGGAGTTAGAAGCCATTCACCTAACTACACTTGAGACTTTGATTGGAACCTTAATGTCGAAGTCGATCGTTGAAGTTTATCCTTCTTTTCATCATTGTTAACACTCTCTCCTCAAAATCTCCGATAACAACCTTATTTTTGTTCTTCTTTTTGATTTTTTCGAGAAAACAACCAGTGACGGATCTAGAAATTTTAGGATGGGTGAACGAGATTATACTATATAATTTGTTTTAATTAAATATACGAAAAGGTGTCATTTTTTTTTACTAAAGTATAATTGAATTATATGAATTCATTAAACTAAATTCTTTTACAATAATTAAGACTAAGGTTGAAATTTTCTAATTTGAAGTAGTGTAAAAGAATAATCGATGTACTAGTGTAATACAAACTCAAAATTAAATGGTTTCCTACGAGACCAGTGGTTAAAAAAAGTGATCTCTTATATTGATAAAAGAGACCGCATGTCTGTCATCTTTGTTCTGTTTTGCTATTACATATAACTAGGTAAGAGACTTGTAGTTATTAAATGGTCTCCTAACTATACATAAGAGAACACTTCATACAAAAAACAGG
The DNA here is from genome assembly GCA_008642245.1 of Bassia scoparia. Lineage (NCBI taxonomy): Eukaryota > Viridiplantae > Streptophyta > Magnoliopsida > Caryophyllales > Amaranthaceae > Bassia > Bassia scoparia. The sequence goes on from SNQN01001340.1 coordinate 64,530, forward strand.
TATCTTTGCTTCTTTTTTTTTTTTGCTGGGAATGGGGGTACCGTGGTACCCTACGTGTTAGGTCCCAACCCTTTTTAATGTTTTTCCTAAGTCTAGAGTCTCGCCTTGTGGGCGCTTCCTGCGCGTCGCCCCCACAAGCGCCTTAGAATTAAGTATTTAGATGCAGTACGGTGTAAGTCCTCTTTGGGGGTCTCCTAGAGGCAAATGTATTCATTTAATTTAACCTCTTTAGGGGGAAGGTGATRTATGAGAAGAATATTTCACACAAGCATTCCTCCTACCCATGCTAATGATTTAATGCCTTCATGCCTTTATAGATATTGTGCTTGCATTACGTTTTTAGCATTCCAATCCCAAACACCCAACTCAAATACAGATTCCCGAGTCCGGATCCCGCTTGGGTCCGCTTTGACATAGTCGGCCATCCTAAGCGCCCGAACGTCTTCTTCCAAAAGAAAATCGCCTTACGTTGTTGTGTTCTCGTAAGGCCGCGTTTTCGCAAAAAGATTTGCACTTTCGCCTCCAAAGGCTGAAGCGCGCTGCACGCTCTAGCGTCAAAATGCCAGGATCGTGACACTACAATACCCCCTAGATCCACCCTTGAAAACAACAACCTCGTATTCATTCTTTTGGGAAAACAAAGACTACGAGTATGGCGAAAAATAAAGGTTTTATGATAACGAATGAAAAAGATGAATATGTAGAATAAGCTAGGGTTTTGAGAGAAAAAAAAAAGAGATGAAGGAAGAAAGAAAAAATGAAGGAGGAGAGAAAAAATGAAGAAGGGACAATGAAGGTGGAGAGAAAAAAAATTAGATTTAGAAATGTCAAAGGAGAGAGTAAATGAAGGAGGAGAGAGAAAAATTATAGGGTCGGAGGAAATTTAAAAATTCAGAATATGAAATGATGGAAGAGAGAGAAAGCTAAGAGAGGAAATGGTTGGATGATATGAAGATTTTAATTAGAGAATCAAATAAGGAGGGTTTTGTTTTAACAAGTGACCACACCTTAAAATTAGGTGTGACTTGTCTTATATAAAAATTTGTGAAAAGTTATTTAACATAAGTGTGTATAATTAATCTCAAAGTTTCAAGGTTATGTTGGTGGTAGCTAGACTAGCAGGGCTGGCAAATGGGTCGTGTTGTGTCATAATTTTTTCGTGTAAAAACTCTTGACCCTAACCCTACCCATTTAATTTCAGGTCTTGTTCGTGTCAACCCATTTAACCTTTTGTTTCAAAAATCTCAAACCTAATTTCGCTTTTTTTTAGGTCGCGTTCGTGCCTTTTTTTTGTCACATTATTTTTTGCTTTTTTTTTTCTTCTAGTTTTTATTTGGAATTAGTTTTTAGCCCAAGTAATACGTTTTAATTTTGTATTTTAAAGTTTCGTGTCATTTCAGGTTAGTTTCGTGTCGAGAATTTCAATCAGAACCTGAACCATTTAATTTCAGGTCGTGTTCGTGTTAACCCATTTAAATTTACGTGTCGAAAATATCAAATTCAACCTGCTTTTTTCAAGCCGTGTTCGTGTCAGTTTTTGCCAGACTTATAGACTAGTGGGCTAGTGGGTGGTGAATGTTGATCAGTAGTTTCGCCCTGTTTGTGTTTTGTTTGTTGTACTCTGCATGTATTGGAGAATAGGTGCATGGTGGACTTTATTATTGCAAAGAGCTAATCTAATTCAGAAATAAAAGTTGTTATGCTGTATGACATTTTGATATCAATGTTATTATTGTTACACTTAACTGTTGTTTGAGATTAATTAGGATATATTTAGCATTTTAAAAGTTAATTGAGTAGGATAATTGTGTCTACTTAATCTCAAAAGTTAAAAAATGGATATTTTAATTGCAACTCTTGAAAATTGAGTACCCCAAATGAACCTTTTATATATAAAAAAATGCATCTTTTATCAAACTTTAGTCGTGTAAATTGGCATTTGATCGTATGCACGATTACAAATTATCTCTATTACATAAGGGAAGGAGGAGCAATGGTGTTCCCCTCTTAAATGACACAAATACCTTTAATGATATGACTTTTTTACAAAATATAAATTTTGAGAAACATTTTTCTACTTGCCATACTAAGCACAAGATAAAAATGATATTTTATGCATCACATGTTTCAATATAAATTAAGTTTGAGAAAAATATATTGACCATCTTTTATACTCCGTAATAAAAGTTGCTTATATTTTTAAAAATGCGCTGCTCTTGCTCCCATTTAAATATAGAATACATGTAATTTAATTTTGAAAAACAAGAATCAATTAATCAACATTAAAAATTGGAAGATTATTTAAATAAAAAACTTGAAAAGATAATAAAACAATTAAGTCGAACAATACATTTTTAATAATAATTTTAAAATTATATAACAAAGCACGCATCGCGTGCAAAAAAATCTAGTAGCATATATTGTAATCCATACATAGAAGGATTTCATATCCATATATATGTTGCATATATATTAACTCCGTCTGATTTTTAATGTTAAGTACAAATTTTTCATTAGGTCGATTTTTAACTTTTTTTGTACATTGTGTTGGGTTGGTTCCTGTAAGCAGCGGAATAAAAGCAAAGTAATAAGGAACACAAAGATTTAACGAGGTTCACCCAACTATGGGCTACGTCCTCCTACCCTATGTTCTTTTATTAATCTACTCCGAAAAACAAAAAACACACTCCCTACTGCTTCTTAACTCCGGGAACCAGCACACCCCTCACTCAACTCTGAATGTGCACTCGACTCACACTCGTAAGTCCAACTTGTGTTTGAACTCACAAACACTCACCTGGCTTTCAACCCGTCTGTTGAATGCCTTACAATATCAAAGTTTCTCTCTTTTGAATTTACTTCTAAAAAGCTAATAAGAGAATTGATTTGCTCGATTTGTGGTCTTGTATATGATTTGAAGTAGAGTTTTGTGCTTGTGTGCTTTCCCTAAAAAATACTCGTTTTCGATCGTGGAGAGAGATGTGAAATATATGAACTTAGATGAGTATATATATGCATGGAAACCTAAACCCTAGTTACCATAAAATCACATAGCTTGTCGGTSAAGGCAAGATGCGATTTTATGGAAAGTATTTATCTTATTTGACTTAATCACACGGATAGAATCAAATAAGATAAATACTCTTAGGATTAAGGTAACCTAAATATATCCCTATCTATTTTCCAGCTGCTTGGAATATTTTAAAAACAAATCTTTGAAAAATATTTTCCTAAAATATTTTTCAAATCCGCAGCTATTATATTCCACGCACGTAGAGACCCAGACGGTTCTCCATCCTGGTTCCGTAGGATGAGTATGTTATGAATTTTGTTCAAGACTTGTACCCGAATTCATAACATGACTCAAAAACACTTAAGCACTTATAACACGCTTACAAACAAATCATACTACAGAGCACATTACATGAAAAACTATATTTAAACATTTAAGAACTAATTCTTCCATTCTTCATGTAATCTTCAAGACTTTGAAGCTTCCTTGAATTCTTCAGTTAAAGACAACTCTTCTTTCTTCGAATGACTTCGAAAGGCTTTCATGCCCTAAGTCTTGGAATTAACTCAACTACTGCACATGTAACATGGTTAATATACAATAAAGAGTATATGACTACTTTTCAGTATAGCAGTCTAGGAAACAGTTCCTACTGGTTCCCCACCAGTACATAGAACATTTATTCACTCAGTTGTTCCCTGTAAGGAGACAAGTTAGTTTCAACATAWAACTCATATAAGTATTAACTTGTCTGGGAAACAATATTCTATAATAGCTGGTTCCCTGACCAACTATATTCATTGTAAAGTATCCTGTTTCCTGAAGCTGTTTGTCATCACTCAAAACATAAGGGACTCAACAAATTCCCCCTTTTTGATGATGACAAACCAATTGAAGTTCCTGCAACCAAAAAGTTAGAAAAACCATAATTTATGTACTCAAAGGAATTTGAGCACTACCAACAGACTCAATGAATCAAATGAACAAGTTAGCTAATCTAACTTGTTCATATAAAAAATAAAAACTCAAAACAGAACTGACTCCCTACTCTAATCTAACTTGACAATCTAAACTAGCAGGTTTCAGGCTTCAACTGTCTACATGATTTCCCCCTTTTGGCGTCATTAAAAAGATTCTCAAGTAAATGCAATATGCACAAATTGTTAAATGTGCTCATCCAAGTAGTGGCATCGACCGCCATTCAAGTGTTATGCTGCAAGAAATATTAGTCAAGCAACTCATACCATAGCAGAGTTAATAGTTTATACAAGCCATCAAAGTTCAACAAAAGAACCCTAATCCACATAGAAAAAATGTTCGTGGATAGGGTGAGAATAGTATAGACCAACAAAATCAGTTATTATAGAATTAAAAATAAAGGGGAGGGGAAACAGGAGCAAACAACATCACTCCTCTCCATCATACTCTTCCTCCTCCTCGTCATCCGCATCATCATCCTCTAGTTCTTCATCAACATCAGGTTCTTCTTCGACCCCTTCTTCCTCATCAGGTTCCTCATCATGATCTCCTTCAGCTTGTTGTTGGTTTTCCTGAGTATGCGCTGGTTCCTCAACCTCTGGAACCTCCATTGTAGTTGCAGCAGCAAGAGCAGACACCTGAACTTGTGGTGGAGCAGAACTAATACCCGGAGCCATCTAAGATTTAATGTCTGGAAATGTAAGAAGTAGCAATTGAGTTTCAGCCAACTCCTTTACCATTTGCTCCACTTTGCTACTTAATGATGTTGACAAGCCCTGAACCAACTACATGATTTTATCTAAGGTACCCTCCTGGTTCTCTAACCTCTTTAGCACAACTTCATGAACTGCTGGTTCCTCTACCTTCTTCTTCTTCTTCTTCTTCTTCTTCTTCTTCTTCTTCTTCTTAGGGGGGCTCCTTCACCACTTATGTTGGTTCCTCCGCTCGGAATCTCAACACAACAGAACCTATGTCGAGACCCTTTTGCTTAAGAATAGCCTTGGTGAAGACTTTGACTGGCACAATATTTCCACTAAGAGGAACCTTGTTCACTTTCAAGAGTTGTGTAATGATAGAGCCGTATGGCAGAGAGTGGTGGGAGAAGTAATAACAGTTCATCATGTGGTCCAACATCAGGCCAGGAAGATTTATCTTAATTTTCTTCATCAGGAGATATATGAGAACCACCTCCATAATACGTACTGTTCCCCTAACCTGAGCCCTTGGAAGAAGAACTTTGTTGCACAAAGAATGCAGAACCAGCATGACTGGTTCCTTAAGATTTGCAGTCTTAAATAGTTAAATACAACAACCTTCTTGGGCAATTTTCCCCCAAAGAGAAAGTCATGAATTTCATCAGGTGTAACCCTAACTAACACAGGCCAGTAATCCCAAAAGTATTTATCAAAGCCATCCCTAGGTACATTCAAAAATTTAGCCAAAGATGCAATTGACAAACTAACATCTATACCTCCAACTCTCGATCCAACAGACATATCAGGCAACTGAGTTAGATGCACATAAAATTCCCTAACCCCAACAATATTAGCAACAAAACAATCAAATAAAGGCATCCATTCTTGAAAATCTATTATCTTCCTAAATTCAGACAAAGAAGACACTTCAAAATATCCCTTCTCAACTCGACAACCAGAAAGAACCAATCTAGCACTTAAGTCAGTAGAACCAATAGTGGGGGATTCTACAGACTTACCTTTAACAGCACGAGGGGCTCTTGGTGGCGCCCCTTTTCTCTTGGTTCCCTGCACAGAACCAGTAGATTCTTCCTCTTGGGCCTCCTCGATCTCCTTCTTCACTGAGGAATGAGTAAACTTTCCTCAAACAGTAATATCCACAACCGGTGTCCCCTCCTTCTGACCAGTAATTTCCACATCATCATCTCCAGCCTCTGAATCCTCTATATCCACATTCTCCAATTCCTGATTGAGAGCTCTGCGAGTTTCCTGGTGTTGTTCCCCCTTAGACTGTGCTAGTTCCTTAATGGTGGAATCAACAGCCTCAAAGGGACCAGGATGAGGAACAATGTCCTTGGTAATTTGCTGGGTGGATTTTGGTGGTGAGGATGATTTTTGTGGTGCTTCTTTGGTGGTGGTAGGTGATTTTGTGGGGCATAAAGTTTTGGATGCTACAGTAGAAGATGGTTCAATGGGATTTTGATCAAGTAGAGTAGGGTTTAAGGGTACATCAGTATTCCCTGAGAATGTAAGGAATCACTTGCATGTCCTCTTCCCCTGCCCCGTCGAGTTGTGTTTGTGTTTGTTTTCCTTCCCATAACTGCTTACCAAGATTTTATCAAGAATTTGAGAGCAATGATGAACAGTACTTCACCGATGAACAGTAACTTTCGAATTTTGAATTTCGAATTCAAGAATAGAGCAAAAGAGAGAGAGTGTGTGTTCTGAGTGATGAAGAGAGCGAAGTTTGCTGCAAAATTAGGGATTAACACATATATATAGTGAGCAAAGAAGTAGATATCAAAGAAGTGAGTTAGTTGAGCCAATTGAATGAGCAACGACACTATTTCAAACTTGAAAAGAAGGAAGCAATGATCACTTGCCTTAAATTTCTCAACTATTCCTTAAATTTGGCAACAATTGATATTTGGCTTGATTAGAGGATTTTAATAACTGAAATAAGATAAAATCTTTCCAAAAAGAAAATATTTTATAGTAATCTTCAAAAAAATATTAAAATACTATTCGGATGACATATCAAAGCTGATCTGCTGTTTCCCCTTGCTGGTACCTGTACAGAACCACTTCACCCTGTTTTTGGCAAACTTAGTTCAATAAACCTGTATTCTAGCAACAATGATTTTCAATCCTTTTGAGATATCAAACCATCTACACAACACTTGAAGCATTTTGACATAGGTATGTACACACACCATACAAGAGAATACAATTCTAGCCAATCATTAAGGGAAATAGTAGAAGCTACATCACCAAAACCGACTAGACCTAATGACACACTAAGGACTCAAAGCACTCTAAAACCTAACTAAACCTAATAAGACTCTTAATTTACAAAAAGACTCTCGACACAAAGGTTTAGTGAAGATATCAGCAATTTGATCTTCACTTTTACAAAACAACAACTCTACCAAGCCTTTCTCAACATTGTCTCTTAAGAAGTGGTGCCTAATTTCAATGTGCTTGGTTTTAGAGTGTTGGACTGGATTCTTAGAAATATTTATAGCACTAGTGTTATCACAATAGATTAGAACTCTATCATAAATAACACCAAAATCTTTCAGCTAGTTCCTGATCCACAACAATTGGGAACAACATGAGGCTGCATCAATATACTCTGACTCAGTTGTGGATAGGGCCACTGAATTTTGTTTCTTAGATCCCCAAGATATTAGGCAAGAGCCAAGAAAGTGTGCCATACCAAATGTGCTCTTCCTATCAACAAGAAAACCAGCATAATCTGCATCTGTGTACCAATCAGATCAATTGAACTACCTTTGGGGTACCATGGGCACAGATCTGTTGTTCCCACAAGATACCTAAGTATCCTTCTAACAGCCTTCAAATGAGACTCCTTTTGATTGCTTTGAAACTTGGCACACAATCCAACAGAAAACACAATGTCAGGTCTACTGGCTGTTAGGTAAAGGAGAGATCCAATCATCCCTCTATACAGTGAGGCTTCAACATCTGTTCCTTTCAAATCAGCATCTAGTTTTGAAGATGTAGGAACAGGTGTATCATAAKCCTTGCTGTTCTCCATGCCAAATTTCTTCAGCAACTCTTTTAAGTACTTTTGCTGATGAATCATGATTCCATCAGCTGTTTAATTAATCTGCAAGCCAAGGAAGAATCCCAATTCTCTTATCATGCTAATCTCAAACTCACTCTGCATAAGATTAGCAAACTCGTCACATAGCACCTGATTAGTAGCACCAAATAAAATATCATCAACATTAATCTATACTATAATCAAGTGGTTCCCCCTGGTTTTGATAAACAATGTTTTGTCCACTGATCCCCTCTTGTAGTCATTCTCTATTAGGAAGGTGGACAATCTTTCATACCAAGCTCTTGGAGCTTGCTTCAATCCATATAGTGCTTTGTCCAACCTGTAAACATGTTGGGGGAACAACTTGTCTTCAAAACCAGGTGGCTGCTCTACATATACCTCTTCCTTTAAGTATTCGTTCAAAAAGGCTGTCTTCACATCCATCTGAAACAACTTCATATTCATGTGAGCATCATAAGCAATCAATATTCTAATAGCCTCTAATCTAGCTACAGGTGCAAAGGTTTCATCATAGTCAATCCCTTCTTGTTGATTATAACCTTGCACAACTAACCTTGATTTGTTCTCATCCTATTTGTTTCTGAAGACCCATTTTGTACCAATGACCGACCTTTCCTTTGGTCTAGGTACTAGATTCCAAACTAGGTTCCTCTGGAATTGATTCAATTCATCTTGCATTGCTAGAATCTAGTTAGGATCAGTCCAAGCCATTTTGTAGTCAGTTGGCTCTATACTAGATAGGAAAGAATAGAAAGCAAAAAAGTTTTGATAAACATTACTTCTCGTTTGAATTCCCTTATTAATATTACTTATGATTTGTTCTGGAGGGTGAGAAGATTTTTATTTAAAACTTTTAAGGGAAAAATCATTTTGTGCTTCTTGACTAGTTGAGGAACCAACATGATCATGAATAGCTTCTTCTTTTAATTATAAGGAACCAGAAGCATTCATGTTCATACTGTTTCCCCTTTCATTTTCTACCTCGAGTTCAGGGGTAGCCTCATTATCACTGTTTGGCTCTTTTGTTCCCCCTGAACTACTCACCTGTCTGTCATCTGCGAAACCATTAGGTCTTGGTTCCCTATTAGTGTCCTCATTATTTTCTTCCTCTTCTCTAGGCTCTCCACCATCTTTATTTGGTGGACCAGTAGGTGAGCCTAGATTTAGAACCAACAGCCTGGTTCCCCGTGAATTCCATCAATCCAAGCACCTCATCAGGTTGTACCTGCGCAATCTCAGAAGACATGTTAAATTCGTCAAAGACAATATGAACACTCTCCTCAACACACAAAGTCCTCTTGTTGAAGACTCTATAAGCTTTGTTGTGAGGAGAATATCCAAGAAAGATTCCCTCATCACTCCTTGGGTCAAACTTGTCAAGTTGGTTCTTCTCATTGTTATGCACTAAGCACTTGCATCTAAAGATACGAAGGTATGCAATACTTGGCTTTCCACCTTTAAGGAGTTCATAAGGAGTTTTATTTAACTTTGGTCTTATGAGAACTCTATTTAGTATATAGCAAGCAGTGTCAACAGTTTCACCCCAGAAACTCTTAGGGAGACCACTCTCAATGAGCATCGTCCTTGCCATCTCCTCAAGAGTTCTATTCTTTCTTTCRACMACACCATTTTGTTGTGGTGTTCTGGGGGCTGAGAAGTTGTGCCTTATTCCGTGTTCCCAACAATAACCAATAAATTCAGCATTATCAAATTCAGTACCATGGTTTGATCTTACCGAAACCAGCTTGTGATTAAGCTAGTTCTCCACTTGTTTCACCAGTGTTACCCATTCATCAAATGTCTCATCCTTTGAGTGAAGCAATATCACCCAAGTGTACCTGGAATAATCATCAACCATAACACAGACATATCTATGACCTCTTCGACTTTGCACTCTCATGGGACCACACAAATCAATGTGTACAAGTTCGAAAGGGCCTGTTGGTACTCAAAACAGTTTTAGGTTTGAAAGAGATTTTGACCTGTTTCCCCTTGACACTCTGAACAAACTTTATCTGCTTCATACTTGATGTTAGGAAGTCCTACCACCAAGTCACGAGTTTTAAGTTTATTCAAGAGTGTCAAGCTAGCATGTCCAAATTTCTTATGCCAAATCCTCTGGTTATTATCAGAAACAGCTCTTAAACAGATATACTTGTTTTAAGGAATTTGATCCAGGAAGGTAATGTAAACATCATGTCTCCTGGTTCCCTCACATACAAGTTCACCTATTTGTGAGTTAACTATGTGACACAGGTTGGCTTGAAACTCAAATCTATTACCTTTGTCACACAGTTGTGAAATACCCAAGAGATTATGTTGCAAGCCATCAACATAATAAACATTATCAATTGCACTGGAAAGTGTCTTACCTACGTTACCTAAACCTGTGATGGTTCCCTTACTATTATCTCCAAAGGTGACACTTCCTCCATCAAAAGCTACTAGTGAGAGAAATTGCTCTTTATCTCGGGACATTTGTCTTGAGCAACCATTGTCCAAATACCAATAGGTACTTCTCTTCACTTTAGCCTGCAAGAACAAATCAAACATTAGATTTAGGAACCCAAACTTTCTTGGGTCCCTTTTCCACATACAACATTTGGCTCTTGTTGGTCTTTTCTCCTCCAGACCAACTTTATGTGTTTGTTGTTCTTATTCACACTATTGTTTCTTGCTGGACAATTATGAATCTTATGCCCATTCATACCACAATGATAGCAGACATGCATGTCCTTAGCCATGACAAACTTACCTTTCTTGAATTCCCTGATCCATGTGGTTTCCCTGAGGGACCAATTAGTCCTGGTTCTCTGTCTGTCATAACCAAGACCAACTCTTCCCTTGTTACCTTTGTTTGAGGTCAAATGACTTAATGTCTCCTGTGCAGTCAATAGTTTGCTCACATGCCTATGGCTCTCATGAAGTTCCTTTTCTCTTGCTTTAAGATTCTCAATAAGCAAATTATTCTTTTCTTTTAGAACATCAAAATCACTTTTTAAAGATTCAAATTGTAAATTGAGCTTCAGGAGCATAGGATCCTCAGGCATGTCAACAACTACTGGCTGCTTGCCTTTCTTCAATTGCTAGATCTCAGCCTGTAAGTCACATATCTTACCCTCATATTCATAGATCATATCATTTATTTCTTCGCTGGTACCAGCAGGGGAAACAGTGAACTGTGTAGCCTTAAGTGAAGCAATCTCTTTGTGTAGAGCTTCTACGTTGCTAGCCAAAATTTCAAAGGCTTTCAACAAGGAAGTTCACCTACTACAAAAGGCTGCTTTACTTCTGGCTTCAGAAAAGTCAAGTGGCTCACTTGTAGTTGATAAGTCTCTGGGGAACCATGAGGTTAAATCTTCTTCACCATCACTTGGATAGATAAGTTTAGAATATTTTGCCTTCTCTAGTTCCACCTTACACTTGTCCAATTCAACTTCAAGCTCTGCCACTTGATTTTTAAGTTCATGGCAAACTTCTTCAAGGTGATCACAATTGGCATTAGCTACTTCACATTCAACACATTTTTCTTTAAGTTCTCTTTTTCCAGTTATGTAAGTTTCACCTAAYTTATARCATTTATCTAATAAAGAATCTATACAAGCAAACATATTATCTCTATCATATTCATGCATATCTTCCCTAACTTGTTCTAAGTTTACCTTGTGTTCATGTAGCACATCCTTCTTGACCATCAAGCACTTCTTGAATATGCTAGTTCCTAGACCAGTATCATCTTCCTCAATGTTTGCAATGGCAGTTATGCAAACACTAGGGTTAGGYGATTCTTCATCCTCATCAGACCCTGAGTCAGAATCACCCCACATGGATGCTATCATAGCATTCTTGAAAACTCGTTTTACTCCAGATTTGGGCTGTTTGTCCTTCCACTTAGGATAATCTCTGATTAAGTGTCCCTTCTCTCCACACTTGAAGCAACCTATAGAAGAGGAGTTAGAATTCATAAAATTCTTACCTTTAAAATTTTCTCTTCTAGTCACGAAGTGTTCTCTCAAATCTTTTGGCAATCATGCCAATCTCATCTTCAACTTCCTCTATTGTTCGCTTAAGGGCTATGCCTCTGGCTGGTTCCTTCTCAGACTTAGAATCGATTAACGATTCATGATTCATTAGGGAACCAATCAGCTGTTCTAGAGACAAGGTGGATAGATCTTTGGCTTCAAAGATGGCTGTCACCTTGGCTATCCATGCATCTGTCAAACTACGCAAAACCTTTCTCACAAGATCCTCATCAGAAAAACTTTTGCCAAGAGATCTAAGATCATTAATTATTGTCATAAATCTACGAAAATAATCATTAATCTTTTCATTCATGTTCATAGCAAATAATTCATATTTTGACATAAGTAAATCAAGACCTTTTTACCTCACTGGTTCCTTCATAAGCAAGTTCAAGAGTATCCCAAATCTCTTTAGCATTACTGCATCCAGAGATCCGGTTATATTTTGTCTCACCTATGGCTTGTTGCAAGATTAACATTGCCTTGGCATTCTTTTCCAGTTTCCAACTCACTATCCTTCTAGGGAGTCTTGTTCCCCTCAACATTAGTCTTCATTACAACGTTCGGACCATTCTTGACTACAAGCCAACACTCATAGTCGATTCCCATGATCACATTCTTGATCTTATTCTTCCACCATGCATAGTTGCTTCCGTTGAACTTTAGTGTTTTGTTGTCAAATAGCATTTAGTTCTTGAGTACCCATGCTTGACTTCTCTAGATATTACTCGTACAAGAAACCTTGGCTAAGCAAAGTAATAAGGAACACAAAGATTTAACGAGGTTCACCCAACTATGGGCTACGTTCTCCTACCCTATGTTCTTTTATTAATCTACCCCGAAAAACAAAGAACACACTCCCTGTTGTTTCCCTACTCTGGGAACCAACACACCCCACACTCAACTCTGAATGTGCACTCGACTCACACTCGTAAGTCCAACTTGTGATTGAACTCACAAACACTCACCTGGCTTTCAACCCCTCTCTTGAATGCCTTACTATATCAAAGTTTCTCTCTTTTGAATTTACTTATAAAAAGCTAATAAGAGAATTGATTTGCTCGATTTGTGCTCTTGTATATGACTTGAAGTAGGGTTTTGTACTTGTGTGTTATCTCTCAAAAATACTCTTTTTCAACTGTGGAGAAAGATGTGAAATATATGAACTTAGATGAGTAGATATATGCATGGAAACCTAAACCCTAGTTACCATAAAATCACATAGCTTGTCGGTCAAGGCAAAATGTGATTTTACGGAAAGTATTTATCTTATTTGACTTAATCACACGGATAGAATCAAATAAGATAAATACTCCTAGGATTAAGGTAACCAAAATATATCCTCGTCTATTTTGCAGCTGCTTGGAATATTTAAAAACAAATCTTTGGAAAATCTTTTAGGAAAATCTTTTTCATTTCCGCAACTATTATATTTCATGTAGAGACCCAACTGGTTCCCTAGGATGAGTATGTTATGAATTCTGTTCAAGACTTGTACCAGAATTCATAACATGACTCAAAAACACTTAATCACTTATAACACCCTTACAAACAAATCATACTACAGAGCACAATATATGAAAAACTATATTTAAACATTTAAGAACTAATTCTTCCATTCTTCATGTAATCTTCAAGACTTTGAAGCTTCCTTGAATTCTTCAGTTAAAGACAACTCTTCTTTCTTCGAATGACTTCGAAAGGCTTCCATGCCCTAAGTCTTGGAATTAACTCAACTACTGCACATGTAACATGGTTAATGTACAATAAAGAGTATATGACTACTTTTCATTATAGCAGTCGAGGAAACAGTTCCTACTGGTTCCCCACCGGTACATAGAACATTTATTCACTCAGTTGTTCCCTGTAAGGAGACAAGTTAGTTTCAACATATAACTCATATAAGTATTAACTTGTCTGGGAAACAGTGTTCTATAATAGCTGGTTCCCTGACCAACTATATTAATTGTAAAGTATCCTGTTTTCTGAAACTGTTTGTCATCACTCAAAATATAAGGGACTCAACAAATACATTATTCATTGTTTTTCCCTCAAATAATAAATGACCAATTAATTAAAAATCGGAGGGAGTATAGTCTTTTTGATACAATGTATTATTGCAAATCAACTTCATTAATATTGAAATAAACATGTAAGACTGATGCATCCAATAACAATATAAACTATCTTTATTCTACTATATAATTAGAAAAAAAATTAGAATGATTATATTATTTGAAACTTTTAAAATGTGAGTTTTAGAACAAGCTACATAGAAAATTTAGATTGAATGTTTGTCAAATAATGTGAACAAAAAAAATGATAAATTACAAATTGGATACATTTTATGAGATACATTATGTTTTTTTTTTGAAATTACATATTTTTAAACTTAAAACTTAGATCGCAATATCAGAGAAAAGAAAGTTAAATAAGTAGCTAATAATGTAATAACAAACTATCAACTAGTCAAACAAGCTATTAGTTAATACAAGTGAGATGATTCTTACAACTTGTACTAATAACAAATCTCTATTATATAAGCCAAGGGGGGAGCAATGGTGTCCCCCCTATGAACTTACAATATTACCCTTAGCACTTAAATATAGTTTTGAAAAAATATAAATAAAAAATCAATCAACTCAAAGTCAAAAAATTTCCAATTACATGTCAATCAGTCAAAAGACAATTAATATAGACACTAATACATACTCAATTTGGACACTAATATAATTTATAATGAATTTAGACACTAATTATGTATTATATCATGAATTTGGATACAAAATGTATACCATATTATGAATTTGGACACAAATTATGTAACTTATAATGAATTATTATAATAGGTTGGTTAAACAAATAACTTGCATACTCCACTGTATAAAACGCATACAATTCACTCTTCATTCTTAAACATTCAAAAGCACAATGCTTTTCTACAATGTCAATATATTTCTTTCATTTTTATTGTAAATTCAATTGAGTCCACAAGTGCGAAACATATATTAATGTATGAGAATCACGTGCATATACATCTTGATATCTACATTATAAATTTATAGTGTAGTAATAATTGAATTATGTACTCCTTTTTTATAAATTATGTAATTTTACAATGTTACTATTGTTATGCGTATGGAAACTCCATCTCCATCTATCATTATTTATAGTAGTTTTTTTCCCTAATATTTTCATGTTCGTTATGTTTGTTACTAACTTTTTTTCAGCTATAAAAAAGTCTTGGGAATATATATTATATATATTATAATATAAATAATTATATATATATATTATATTTATATATATATTATATATAATATATATATATATATTATATATATATATATTTATATATATATATATATATATATATATATATATTATATATATATATATATTATATATATATTATATATTATATATATATAATATTATTTTTCAATGAGTAGTCATTTTAAGTATGGGGTGTCATATTATGAAAACTAACAATGAATTTTTCAATATTGTCTTTCATGCATTGAATTGTAAATATCGTATGACGTATCGCGTGCACAAAATACTAATACTCCGTATAAGCCAAGTGAAGCAATGGAATCCCCTTTAAAAAGTCTTCATATACCCTTAACAAAAACCAAAAATTACCTATTCAACATTATAATTTCATCCCTTTCTAATTTAAAAGTCTATCAATAAGGAATTTCAATATTTTCAAATCAGAAAACATTATGCGCATTAAAAAGGAAGAATATGATTGACAATATTCACTTAATTAAATCATTTTTTAAACAAACAAGTAAATAAAAAAATTTACCGAGTTTTTGTTTCAAACAAAACATTGAATTTTAATAACAGTTATAATCTCAAATTTCTCCTAGGCATAAATTTTATAATTATCAAACTTTATACGGATTAGTTGAAGACTTGAGATCTTCTATAATTTCTTTTGATTAAGAGTTCTTAATTAAATTATACTAGATGACATAATAAGTAAATTAGCATCGCACGCATCGCGTGCACAAAATAGCTAGTTATACTAATATGCTGGTAAGGAGATAGACTTATACCGCACCGTTTTTAAAAATCTTATTTTAATTAGATTATTACCTCTAAATTTTAATCGAGAGATCAAAGGTGATTTGTCACTATTAAGTTGTTATTTTTCAAGTTCAAAATGCTTCTCGTAAGTATGTCTAATTTTCGAATTATTATCGTACATATTTCATATTACTTTTGAAAACATAAAAATCATGTTAATACTAAATGGACCCTTAATTTTGATCTAACTGTTAATATGATTATGATTTATAAACACTAGTTACTTAAGGATGGATATTTAAATTTTAGTAGAATAATAACCAAATACGGAGTAACATAATTGTATAATTGTGTTTTATCAGTTTTTTTTTGGGTTTTTTTTGGATATACGTGTGTCAGTTCCTTGGGAGTCCACGAGTAGATGTAATAATGATCGTTAATTTGTACATCAAAGGTATTTGCACAAAGAAATAATTCGGTGACAAATTATCACCCTTTGATGCCCAAGTTGATTTTAGAGAGAAAGTGGAGAGAAATAGGTTTATTTGGACATTTTGCCTTGATTTTTGAATTGTTCCCCTTTCTTTTGAAGAAGTGAGGGCTACTTAATTAAATGCCACTTGAGAATGTTGTGTCCTAAATGTAACACTAATGTTTAACTTTATTATTGGCTAATCACTTAAAAATACACATGTCACATCAATTAACCTCTTTTGAGCTTTTTTTTTGGGTCTTGCCTCTTTCATCTCTATTGTTTTGTGACGACCTTTGATCGATGATATTTTTCTCCGTAATAAGTTTCATTCTCATTCTAGCACATTTCACGTTGCCACTGAAATTACTTGATAGTGACTATTAATTACATCACTTTTTCATGAACTTCAATTTATTGTGCATAGATCTATGTTGAGCAACCATATTCTCTTATCATAAGCTTAATTTATAAAGGTCAATCTTAAAAATATCAATGAATAAGTACAAAGTAAATTGGATCTAAAATGGTTAAGATCGAGAACAAGACCTTATCGAAAAAAATTCCAGTATCTTCATACCCACTTAATTTTCATTTGACTCAACTCAATCAAAAAGTAGAAGCCAATAGTGTTATGCACTCAAGAGTCAAGTTATCTAAGACTATTACACTAATGAACAAATGGTGGGATAGGATTATTAAAGAGTCAAAGACACATTTATAAGCCTCAAAAAAAGGGGAGAGAAATTGGATGAGAGGCAACACAGCATGTGAGGAATTGAAAAAAGAACAAATTAATTAAAGACCTAAAAAAACACAAAATCGAATCCCCTGGAGTTCTTTGGAACTTTAGGGGTAGATTTCTCTAAATCTACACCCTTGAAAAAAATCTAATGCTTATTATAAACACAATAAGTGAGACCGTGTAAAAATAAAATAAAAACCATACACTAAATTTAAGGAAATCTACCCCTAGAGTTCCAAGAGAATCCTAATCTAAAAAACACAACTTAGGAAAGATTGGGAGAAATATATGTAGATGCTCAGTTAAATAAAAAGGAGCTCGATCAATTCTTGGATCAAGTGGAAGAAAGAACCTTTACACTTTTACAGCTAAAAATAAAATGTTGTGATTGCTATTATTTTGTACCTTACATTTCCATTATTAATATCTTTAATTTTGGTCCTACCATTTCACATAAAATTTGTTCTTTATATCACATAGCATTAGCATATCCTTTTACTAAGCTACCGTATTCCATTTTGTGAGTGCTCCTAGCTAATTTTGTGGTGCAAGTTATATATTTCATTACATGCTAGCCCATGCATGCAAATCATCCAATGCGATGGTTGCTTTCGAATCAAAGAAAGACTGCGATGTTTTGCATTATTAGCCGATTTAATTTTTATATTTTTTTTATTGTAATAATGGAGATATTATATATTTTTTTTGTCTTTTAAGTACTTGTTATTCACATGATAATAACTTTTTAGAATGTATGTACATAAACTACGATTGTGGACCTTATACATGGTTTGATTTGATTTTCAATAATGAAAAAATGATCTGCTTGTAAAAAATTTCATATTTCATCCAATATTTTTTTTTTAATTATTAAAGTATTTAGATAAGTTAATTTGAACATAATCATAAGGTCCTTGACTAGGGAGTAGGGATGCGATGATGTACATTAAATATAACAATACTCTTTTATTAAAACGTATTGCACGTGTTTTATATATGTGGTGGTTTGATATGGTGGTGGACCATGTATATGAAGAAATTGATTGAATTGTATGACTAGCCGTTTTAACATTGCCCATAACTAATAAAGTAAGACATATATGAGATATTTAACAAATTAAAATTGAGGTGTTATTATTAATATAAATACACACTTCCTATTTCGTATATGAAAGATATCGATATACTCCATACTTGATGTGATTTATTTACATATTAAAATAGATTGAATTTATATAAAATCGAAAAATAAAATGCCTTTTTATAATAAATTTGAAATGTTGGGTCAATTGGGTTACATTCTTTGTCTCACTCCAAGTATAGGGGAGTAGATTGTCCAAATCCTAGAACTTGCCTAAGAAAAGGGTAACTTAGCTTGGTTTTAGTATGTGAAATTGTAGAGTATCATTTCCTCTTTCTTCTAGTATCTTCTTTCATAAGACTCTTAGAATATAATAAATTTCTTCCAAATTAATTAAATGCATTAAGGAACGAAGTGAAGTGGGGACAAACCTAAATTTGTTCGTAACTTGCAAAATTCTCTGTGATTTTGTGGCATGAGTTCAGGTAGTGATTGTGTAATGGTTCATAAGAGTTAAAGAGTATAAAATACATGCACATAACATTTTGTGGTTACAATTTGACACGACTTCCACTATTATACATGTAATGTAATGTAGTAATACAACCAAGTAAGTTATAATTATGTTTTCGTAACTTCTATTCGTAAGTAATAATCACGCTATGCATGTGCGAGAGACGTACGTCTCATGTATTTTGGTTTTCTTACGACGTGACGTACTTTCATACAAGTATGCAACAAATTAAGTAATTTAATTAGTGGGTCATTTGATCAATAATAGGATTTTCAACTTGCAAGCAATTCTCAACTTCTAAGTACATTCTCAAGTCACAATGGAGTATTATGTTGGGAACTTGATTCTATATAATATATAGGATAGGAATAGGATGATTGATTGGATGAATGATGTTTACTACAATGGGTGTACTCTCATCACTTTATAGAATTATTAGTTTTAGTTTGACTATATACTCGTAGTACTTTTAAAGTTTTAATTAGGTCTAAACTAGTCTAACAAGAAGTTTAGTGCTAGATACATACATGTATATCTTTGCAAAACTATTTCATATTTAGATTAAATCAAGGTTAGCTACTTCAAATTAGTTATCCTAACTTCATGTACATGTAAGTAGTAAGTTCATGTAATTTAGCTAGTCTAATAAGGTCAAGTTTACAATACACATTTTTAAAAACCGCAAATGGAATATGTTTTGTTTAATTAAATTGATTTCTAATCATTGAAACATGGCTTACTTTGTATTGATTTTTTTAAAAGCTAGTTCCTTACCTATAAATTTCGAGTTTGAGTCATTTTCCCAATTAGTATGTAAGTCCTATAGAAGCTAGTGTATGTCCTGCGTTATAGATCTTTTATTATTCTTTGTACCAAATCAAGTTAGATATTATCACCAATTGAAATTAATTATCAAAGTTGAATTTGAAGTTTACTACTCGTATTACATTATACCATATTGAATTACACTATTAGAGGTAAATGGATTTATCTTCCACTCGGTTCAAACTTACACTTTCATTTTTTGTACGACTTCCAAAAGACCAAAATCACTCGGTATGAAACTATTTGTGTCAAGTTAATGCAACGAAACATACATACACATTTGTTAGATTATTGAAGCCATCGTATGTTTCAGTTACATATATGCATATGGTTCATAGAGATGTAACACATACATATAGGAATTGAAGAACCTCAATAAAAAGAAATTACATAATTTACATGTAGTTGGTGATGAGAAAAGAGAGGTATAGTCGGAACTAGAAAGTGAGTTGATCAACAGTGACGGACCCAAGAATTTTCGCCAGGTGGGTCACTATTAATAAACAAACTTGTAATAAAAAAAATTCATTTAGTGTTGGTTGTGGAGTGGAATTTGAAGTAGGATTCTTCTTAGCAAAGAAGCTTGCAATGTTGTGCATTTTGTTTGGAGTGCGCTTTCGCTTCATTCTAGAAATTGAGAAAACAACACACTAAATCAACACCAACTAGCTACTAATTTGGAGTAAGTAATAAACTAATACACTTTCATAAATTTACCCATCAAAATTATCATATTTATATTAAGCCATCAAATTACTCGCTTATAATAAACAATTTATCAATCAAAATTATCAAATTACAATTTACAAATAAACAAGTTTACAAAATATATATCATTATATCAATGATCAGAAAAAAATCAGAATAAATCTAATCAAAAAAATCAGAAAAAATTCAGAAAAAATCACATCAATTAACAAACAAACTAACAACATATTTAGATATCAATAAATCAATAATGAATAATGAAATTAAAATATGAAATTAAAATACATTATAATTTATAAATACTCACTTGGAAGTGGAAGGAGACAAGGAGCCAGGAGTGACAGACGAAGTCACGAAGGACGAGTGACGATGAACTGAAGCAGAGGCGTAGAGCCGAAGCGCCGCAGAGGGAGTGTCGGAGGAGCGGTGGAAGCGTGGAGCGGCGGAGGTCCGTTGAGGGCTTGAGGCGTTGATGATTGTTGAGTTAGGGTTTGAGATGAAATTGAAATTGGATCTTTTGGAAGTGTAATTGGGAATAATAAGAATGAAAAGAAGAAGCACGGGTGTATTGATAAGTCAAAAGTTGTGGAAAAAAAACAAAAAAAGTGGGGGATGGAGAATCGAACACGCGACCTACTGAGTATAGCCTTAAACTAACAAAACTCTTAGACCACTGATCTAAACAACAACTTGTGATATTATTTGTTGTGCTAACTTTGTTTTATACTTTATTTACTAGAGTTTTTAATTAAAAAAAAGCCCAAATTTTTTGGGTCTCCTGGTGGTACACTTGACCCACCAGGTCCGTGTGTAGGTCCGCCACTGTTGATCAAGTTGAGAGCATTTATAAGACAAAAGAATCAAGCATTGAATAGTATTGCTTCCATACAAGAGCATTAAAAGGCCTAAGTTAAATGTGTGCCCCTCCGTACGTCTTCTACAGTTGCATGCATGTGTTTTAATGTTTTGTGTAGGGTTGAGCACAACCGAGTAATCGGTCAATTTTCGTGGAATCGATATCGGAATCGACCGATTCCTAGCACTTGGAACTAGAATCGGAATCGATTGATCCGGTTCCAATTTTTGGGGAACAGGAACTGGATACCCAATAAAATTTAATTTAAAAAAGAATTTAAAAAAGCAAAAATAAATATACAATGCTGCTGCATGCAGCAACAACAAAACCACCATCCAAACAATTTTTTTCCTTTTCTTTTCACTTTTCACTTCGTATTACTGTTGGAGTCCTCAACAAATTACAGTAGCTTAAGTTTATGTAAGATCAAGATTAATCAATCTAATATATTTTGGGCTATTTAGCTATTGGGCCTCAACACAAGTAATCAATTAGTCATTTACAAATTTACCATGTAAACTAAAAATCTACTTGCCAATTATTGCGTGTCCGTACCCGGTACCCGTTGGTTCTAGATACCATACCGAAACCATCGGGTACCCGCTGGGTATCGGTTCCCTAAACTCTCAACCCGAACCCGACCATAATGGATTCCTCATTTTTGTAACTGGAATCGGTATCAACACAACCAGTTCCGGGTTTGGAACCGCCAATTCCAGGTACCGAATCTGATATTTATTGTTTTTGCTCGTCCCTAGTTTTGTTTTTGTTATTTCTTACTAATCAACACTCAACCCTAGCTAGCAACTTTTAATCATCGTTATTATTTGTAGGGGTCCCTTTAATCCAGCTAATTAATTTAAGCCCTGAAATTGAATTGAAGTTACATTGGACAATAACATAAGCAAAGCCAATCATTATCAGATTACCATTTTTTTTTTTTAAAATAGTGCAAATAATTTGTAACTCTTAAGATTGAAAAACTTGTGCAAAGTTTAAATTAATGAAGGAACTATATCCTTACATCATTTGCATTATGGTGTACTTTTCTTTAACCAGTATACGACTCATGAGTGTAGACTCGGTTCACTTCGTTGATAGATTCTACGTATTTATTTATTAATCCTTTTTATAATTTTATGACCTAGTTTTTAATCAATATATCCTTTTTTTCATTCAAAAAAATTATTCTTGGATTTATCCATATATAATTTAGTTTAGTTTTTAATTTTTATCCTTGCAATATCATTTTTAATAGAGACAATAATTATTAATCGATCAAGATGTGTATTTGACGCCATAAAAAAATACAAAATAAGAAGGTTTTTCCAGAGGCAAGGGAGTAATTACGAATTAGTCACTTGTACTTGCATTGGAATGTCTTTAACTTATTCTATATTATTTAATTTAATTTTAATCATACTTTTACATGTTCATCAAGGAGATATTGAGGACTAGAAGTAATACAATTACTACTATAATATAGTTATTTTTATATGCCACTTTAGATAGAAGTTATTGAGTATGTGAATGATAAATAATTTATCCTCCATCACTTCATACTCGATTGTTGTAATAAATATTTACTATTTGATGGAATAATTATCGAATAATGTACTCCCTCCGTAACGTAAAACTTGCAACAGTTGACTTTTTACACATTTTTAGGAAGAGATTTAACAATGAAAACGAAAAAATTAGTCAAAAAAATTTTAACACAATGAAGAATAGGTTGTTAAGTTTATTGTGTCAAAATTATTTTGGTTAATTTGCTAGTTTACTATGTTAAATTCCTTCCTCAAAATGCGTAAAAAGTCAAATGTTGCAAGTTTTACGTTACGGAGGTAGTACTATATAATACGAGAGAGCTCGAATTAGTTTATATGAATTGAATAATCAATTTACCACTTGGAATTTTGTTGTATGAATAAAAATCAATTACATTTGTTAAAATTAAGCTATATGCTACTCCTTGGATCCGAAAATAATTACAATGCTTCAACTCCTCGCTCATTATTCTTCTATTTATAACCGCTTTGCTTATTTGCTAGAAGACCATATATAAGAACAAGCCATATAAATTTTTAAAAAAATTAATCATTGATCATACATTCTATCAAAGTATTCCTTAAATTATTTAGGGATCGATTTTCATCACTGCCCTTGTGGCTATCTCAATTAACACACATAAAAAATCCATGAATTATGAAATTAATTATAAAATTCAACTAACTTTTGATGAAATTGTGACATCTCAACGGCACTCTATATTCTATAACTCCTAATCACTAAAATTATGGAGGGTTTTCATATATTTTATTTTTAACCTTTGAAGACTTTACAAGTTTCCTACTAATACTAATACTAATAATGGAAGCATATGTGGTCATAACTCATAAGTCATAACTATGGAAGCACAAGTGTGCCTTTCCGATGAAAGATACCACCTATAATAAGATTTTATAATTATATCGATAACGAGATTTAATAATTTTCTTTTCACATGAACAACGTCATTGAAAAAAACGATTAACGTCAATTTGAACAAAAATTCAACATTTCTAATTTGAAACGATAGAAGTTTGAAATTTTGAAGCAAAATACGTAGCATAAGTCAACCTTTATCGTTTTCTTAATGAAGGCAAAAAAAGGGAGCTTATTAGAGGGAGGGTCAATTCATCAAGGTTGGACAATGTCCAGGTGAACAAGTAATCATATACCAATACCATTGAACATGTCACACTTTCGTACAATTCATAAGAGATTGATAATTGGCAACAACATAGTTTTAAGAAATAGTTTATTAAATCTCATTGATCACGAATGATGAATGTTTTAAGTACACATTTAAAGACTTTTAGTTATTTTATTAGGACAAATAGTTCTTATTACGCACTCACGATAATAGATGTAGACATGAATTGCATGCAAAACTTTGATGATAAAATTAATACACTAAGGTTGGGTGATTCGAAAAAGTCTAGAGAAGAAATTGAAGTTATTGGAGGAGAGGTGATTGAATAACTCTTCTACTGACTACTGATGCATTGATCCTGCAACAAACACTAAATCTTTGGCAATGTCAACTGCAGATATTCATTCAATTGTTTAAGTGTTTTCATCATCACTCGTCCCATTCTTAAAGTGATATACATACATACATACATACATACATACATACATACATACATACATACATACATACATACATACATACATACATACATACATACATACATACATAATAATAATAATATCTTGACCCTCCATTCAAAATCCAACGATCAAGATTACTTCTCACGCTTCTCATTAAGGATGCTTCTCATTTGATCCTATAATATATATATATATATATATATATATATACACACACACACACACAAACCTTAGGTGAAAACTAAAAACTTTTAATCTTGACCGTATGATTTCGAGATGGATAATCAGGATTTAATCTATATATATACTTGTAATTCAATTTGGGGTACATTGAAGGTTTAAAGGGGTATGCGTGTACTGTTTATCAACAGTAGCTAAAAGTCTCGCGTACCCCTTTACTGCTTGTATGTACCCCTTAAAATGTAAAATATATAATTAGGCTCATGTGACAACACCCCACTTATATGAGAACCACTACTTATATGAGAACAAATCAGTACCGTTGAATATATCTGATCTAAGGGTGGTTATTTACTCCATAAAAATCCGATTACAATCTCATCTTCCTACCATTCACTCATTTATCTTTCTCTCTCCAAGACCAACACTGCCACCAGTCGCCCACCGCTGCAAGCCCGACCAAACTCAACCACCAACGGCTCGACCTCCAACCACCACCGCACATGACCTACACTTCCAAGCATTGCCGCAACCGCCATTTCCTCTCACTTCTAGCCACCGCCGCAACCCCTTTCTCTTACTTCTAACCACCGCAGCAGCCTTTAACCACCGGCGCGACCCTTTCCTTTGACTTCCAACCATCGTCGCGTTTCGTTCCTTTTCCACTGTCAAGAGAGAGAAATCCTAGATTTCAGTGGTTAGACTTCACTTTCGAGGTGGTAGTTAGCGTTTGGTTTCGAGTGGTTGGACTTTGATTTCGGGTGGTGGTTTAGTTTTGAGTTGTTGGAGTTTGATTTCTGGTGGTGGTGACGGTGGTCCGGGGCTGCGTTGGTTGGTGTGTGGGTGTAGGGTCGTCGTTGTAAATGTGTAAGGGTGTGGGTTTTAGGTACGGGCTTAGTTTTGGTGGTCACTGGGCTACTGCAGGTGTCGGGTGTGGTTGGGTGGCGGTGGTCTGGGTGAGGTTCGAGGTTAGTATGGGCGTGGGTGGCTGTGTGGGTGGGGAGGAGAGAGAAAGAGGTATGCTTAATTAAATTAAAAAATATCTTAAATTCATTATTGTTAAAAATGTCCTAAATTAAAAAATGTTTTAAATATTAATGTCCTAAAACGAATAAAAATGTCTTAAATTAAATTATATGAAAATGTCTTAAATCATAAAAAGTCCTAAATTGTATACGCAAATGTTTTAAAACATAAGAACGTCCTAAATCGCAAAATGTCTTAAATCGTAAAAATATCTAAAATTGCAAAATGTATTAAATCGCAAAATATCTTAAATCGTAAAAATGTCCTAAATCGTAAAATGTCTTAAATCGTAAAAATGTCCTCAATCGTATATGCAAATGTCATCAATAACAAAATGTCCTAAATCATATACGCAAATGTTCTAAATTGAAAAATGTCCTAAATTATAAAAATGTCTTAAATTTTATGTAAAAATGACCTATACTGTTGCAAATGTCCTAAATTAAACAAGTGTTCTCACATAAGAGATGTTCTCATATAAGAGAGTGTTTGCACGCACGCACGCGCGCGCACACACACACACACATAACACTTGTACTTTTTACGTATGTCGAGACAAAACTTTAAAGATTAATATTTCTAATTATATTGTATTTGTAAAAAATATAAACACCAGATCATAAATAACAACTAGTTTTGATGAATCCACCGAGATCCTCGAATGATTATATTTTTAGTTATGTGCAAGTCACAAATTACGGTCAAAGTGGGGATTGTGAATAGTGACAAAAGTCAAACTATTGCACTTATATTGTTATGGAGGAAGTAATAGTAATAATGATGATGATGATGATGATGATGATGATGATGATGATGATGATGATGATGATGATGATGATGATGATCATGATGATGATGATGATGATGATGATGATGATGATGATGATGATGATGCCCTAGGTCTTTTCAACAAGACCGTGGAGACCGATCTTATGAGTAGCCCTAGTGAGATCGCTGCCCCCACACTCATGAAGAATTTGGCAGACATATATTTCACAAAGGTTACTTCTGTTGCGGTATTCACTTTCTCCTTATTTTCACGTCAGGTTCCCCCTATGGAAATCACAACAAGGAGATCACTCTTCAGATTGGTTGCGGGCGGTCTCGATCTCGGGTTTGGGCCAGACCATGAATGGTAAGACTTATCGTTCAGTTCTTTGCTATCAATTGGGTGCTCCGTTGTTCTCTGTTTTGACGCCGTGTTCTGCTTGCTCTCGGGTTTTCGTTGGTGATATTTATGGGGATCATGCTGTGTCCTGTGCTAGGATTGTTGGTATCAAGCATCGCCATAATGTCGTCCGCAATACTCTTCTTGACGTTTGTTTCCACTCTAGGATTTCCGCTCGCAAGGAGGTAAATGTTGGGTTGACTAGCGAAGGCGGCGGGGCTCTTCGACCTGCGGATGTCTTACTCTATTCTTGGGACGACGGCTTGGATGTGTGTCTTGACCTGACAGGGACATCTCCTCTGACGCAATCTGGGTTGTCTGATTTCGTTCCTGGACGGGTGGTGGCGGCAGCAGCACCATGAAAGCGGGAGAAGTATTTGGAGCAGTGTAGGGCTATTGGCTACAATTTCCTTCCTTTTTCCTTCTCTTCCTTGGGGGAATCGGATAAGGGAGCTGTTGCACTTCTGAAGCGGATCCAAGCGTTTTCCAACGCTCAGGACATTGGGGCACGTGCAGCTGCTCACATTTTTACTAGGATGGGTTTCGCTATAGCTAGAGGTGTGGGGGCCCAGATTGTAACTCAGCTCCCCTCCAACTTCTTGTAGATCTCTTGATCTTTTTAATGGTTGTAACGCTTGCCACGGTTTAGAATAATAATAATAATAATAATAATAATAATAATAATAAAATAATAACAATAATAATTTGTCATAAACTACTCACTTTTTGCCAAAGTTTACAAATAACTACCCACTAATTTGTTTTATTAAAATTAACTACCGACTTTTTTGACAAAGTTTGCAATTCCCTACCCAATTTGGTTTTCCGGCAAAAAAAAGTAATTTTCCGGCTAAAAAAAGCTCTGCGTGTGCAGAAACTCGATCATATCAGTTTTTCAACTAATAATCTTCAATGTTTCAGTCTTTTTGCAAGCGGGGGGAGAGGGCATTGTGTATTACTTAGCCCTATCCTTGTCCCCCCTAATCCATGGCCTTTGGTGCACGACTAAATTAAGGAGTCCTTCGCCTTTCATTATGACTAGGCAAGGCTTTAAACAGGTTCCGCAACTCTCGAAAAGTGCGACGGTGACTTCCTCTACTCATGTTTTAGAGTATATTTTACACAACTCCAGACATACTTACCGTATACAAAATTATAAATATTTAATTCGAGCAACAAGGTCTCACCGAGACTGTACATGTGAAAGGCGTGTGGCACACCTAACAAAGATAATATTTTACCTAACTAATCCTCCTAACTATGTGTAGTAGGGTAAGTCAGGGTCGATCCCACAGGGAAGGTTCAATCAATTATTAGTCGCTATGAATTACAATTAGTAGAGCAAGTCAAAACAAAAAGAGAATTGGAAACTAATACTAACTAAAGAAATCTAAAGAACAAAAATATCTAGGATTTAGTATCCCCGTTAATATAAACATATGTACTCAATAATCTTACCCCAAGTGAATCAGAAAAATATTCAACAGGATATATGCACCCTATATTAGTATCAAAGATTTCTTTCGACCAATCAATGACTTCCCTAACTCGTACCTATTTTCATGGATTCATACATATTAGAGATATTAAAAATAACATCTTAACATCCCAGCAAGTTCGATCAACTACTTTCGTGATGATTTTTCTTACTTTTGTCTAGGGTTTTAAAATCGATTAAGAGCCAACTTTCGTCACGAACCTAATCACATTCAATAAGTACTATTACCAGTCAAATATTGATAATAATATCGACCCTAGCAAAGATGAAAAATAAACTAATCAATTTGAAGAATTGGGATTAAATCATGATATGTATTTCATATTTGGGTTCAACCAAATCTTAGATAATTACACTACTCAAGCATTATTCAAATAACAAAACAAAAAGAAGCCAATACAATTAATAAAACAAGGATATTAGACTAAGATAAATTAGAGAATGTACTTAAAAAATTTGATAATTGAAAAGCAAAAGAAGACTAATCAATGGATACTTAGGGGTCGTGTGTGTGAGTAGCCACTACACCCCACGAATCCCCCCCCCCCCCCCCCCCCCCCCCCCCCCCCCCCCCCCCCCCCCCCCCCCCCCCCCCCCCCCCCCCCCCTTTTTTTTTTTCTAATTGCCTTTTCATTGCCTTTTTATAACATCCTAAACATGCACTAAATCCCCCTTTTTAAATAATTAATACTCTAGCCTAATAATACAAGTCTAACATTACTTCCAATAAAAGTACTATCTAATCTTATTTATATGCTAGGAAAACTCAAGAGATGCAAGGAACACCAAGTGTTTTTGTAACATCAAAGAAGAAGCCGCAACCAGGGTGTGACATGTGATCTTAGGCCGCAACCAAGGTCAGGAGTGGGCTGCCATGATGCTTCAAATCACTTCAAAATCAAGTGGCTACAACCTAGTTGGCAAACTAGGTGATTTCCACAACCAAATCGCGGAGGAACATCATGAGCAATTATTTTGAAGCTTTTTTCCAATATAAACGCCTTGAATCATCCATTATTTGATCAACATCCAAGTAGCTCTACTTTCATCTTCAATATTCCTACCAAATCAAGCCAAATCCTACAAAAATAACACAAACATATCCAAGACGAGTAATATCGAAATATATAGCAAATAAAGTTCAAAAGAATTAAATATGGAGAAAAGTATGACAAATAWCAATAAAATATGACATATCAAATGTGTATTTTTATCAACTTATCAAATTCCCACACACTTAACCTTTACTCCTCCTCGAGTAAACCAAACCAAATAATAATAATAATAATAAAAATACTAATCCTAAGAAACCAATAAATCCTATACTCATTGTCGTAGGAATCACGATTGCACTTAGCATGTGAAACAAGCCCTTTAATTTAAACCTCTAGGCTACCCTAGTGGACGAGTATGGTCTCGTGAAAGTAGTTTTCAGAAGACATAACTACAAAGCCATAATGCGTGAATGCAAAAGAAAAAAAAATGCTGATTATCAAACTAAATGCACTAATCTATATGAAATTCAACTAAAATAATGCATCTAAATGATGTAGTTCCTCTCCCCCACACTAGACATTTGCTTGTCCTAAGCAAACCAAATGAATAGCCAAACCAATTATACAGACCATGTGGCTGGACTTTTTTTTTCTTTTGCATATAGGGTTAGGGCTGTACAGAGTTTGGTTTGGAATGTAATCAAACCGGACCAAACCACATTTTAACGGTTTGGTTTGGTTTACGGTTTATAAAATTACGGTTTTGTTTATGATTTTTTTGTTTATACGGGTTTACGGTTTGGTTTAGTTTTATAAAATTTATAAACCAAACCAAACTGCAAACCAGTAAACCGTATTTTAATATTTATATAATTTTTAAATAAAATTCAATTATTTTTAGATGTATAAAAATTTAATGAAAAGAAAATAAAAACAACAATAATCAAAATATAACATAATTTTATACGATTAAGAGGTTAGTTTTAGGGTTAATATTTATTATTAGGGTCAATTTATTTAATATTTATTATCTGTTAGCACTTGATTGTTATTTTAATGTACTTTGTAATATAATTTTTAATTCGTTTGTGTCAATCCCTTAAACTTTATTATAAGTTTTTGTTGAGTCCCTTAGGTTTTGAGTGCTGACAAACCGATACAGGGAACAAGACACTTAATTGTGAAAATAGTTGGTTTGGGAACCAGCTGATACAGGATACCTGTTTCCCCAAACAAGTTAATACTTATATGTGTATATGTTGAAACTAACTTGTCTTACTACAGGGAATAGCTGAATAAACACAAAGTTCATATACTGGTGCAGAACCAGTAGGAGTTGTTTCCTTGACTGTTATAACTGGAAAACGTCAATACTTTAAAATTTGCAATCTTAAACATGTTTACATGTGCAGTAATAGGTTTGATTCCAAGACGGAAGTGTGAAGCTGTTCGAGATATTCGAGAAAGAGATGTGCTCCATAATGAAGTACTTCAACGGAGGAAGATGTCTAGTTTGAAGATTACATGAAGATAGAAGAAGTGCTTTTCAATATGTTAAATATAGGAATTCATGTAATATGCTTTATGACTTATATGTTATGGTTAAATGCTTAATGTGTTTGATTATGGCATGAATTCTGGTAAAATTGGAACAGAATAAACATATCATTTAGGGACCAGGTGGGCAGACTGTATCCTTGGTGGAATTGGCTGCGGTTTGAAAAAGAATTTTCTAAAATATTTGTAAAGGATTAATTTTAGAAATAGTTATGCAGTTGGGAAATATAGATAGAATATGTTGTTACCTTAACCTAGAGTATCTATCTGTTGATTTATCTTTCAGTGATCAAATAAACAATAATACTTTCCTTTAAATCTCATTGCTTGCTCGAAGTAAAGAGATTTAAGGAAACTAGGGTTTAGGTTAACATGCTATATATATCTCATATATCTGTAATTCACACATTCTCCACGGATTGAAAAGCATAATTTTTGAGAAAACACAAAACACAAACCTACTGAGTCATACACAGACGCATTAGTCGGCTATTATTCTCTTATTAGCTTTTAGAAGTAAATAAAAAGAGAGAATTTGATATTGTAAAGGTTCAACAAGGGGTTGAAAGCCAGGTGAGTGTTTGTGAGTTCAAACACAAGTTGGACTTAGAGTGTGTATCGAGTGCACATTCAGATTGAGTGTGGGGTGTGCTGGTTCCCGGAGTAGGGAAACAACAGGGTGTGTGTTCTTTATTTTTCGGAAGTAGATTAATAAAAGAACATAGGGTAGGAGGAGTGCCATATTGGGTGAACTCGTTAACTTTGTGTGTCTTTATTTTTGTTTACATTCGTGCTTACAGGAAGCCCAATGGTTTTCATACTGAATTCGAAAGAAGAAAAATAACCTAAGAGAACAAAATACTTATTCACCCCCCTCTCGAGTTCCATAGACTTCCAATTGGTAATCAACAAGGCTTTGGAGAAATCTAGAGAAGTCAAGTATGAGTACTCAAGACTTAAATGCTATTGGTTATGATCAGCAAGAGCAACCAAAGTTCAAACGGAAGTAACTATGCATGCTTGGAAGAAACTTTCAAAGGTAAGAATTAAAAAGACTACTCATCTTCTGTAGGGTGCTTCAAGTGTGGAGAGAGAGACATTAATTAGAGACTGCTACTAGTGGAAGGACAAACAGTCCAAGCTAAGAAAAACGAGCTCAAGAATGCTAGATAGTCAAATTTGGGGTGTTCTGACTCAGGATCTGATGAGGTATGAAGTATAACTACTGTGTCATGCATGCGCCTTTGCAGATAAAAGGAAAAACCCTAATCCGAAACCAGAGGGGGACTAGCACATTCGAAAAAATTTTTGATGGCCAAGAAGGAGTCTGATGAACACAAGGAAAACTTAGAACAATTAGACGGGTTGCAAATAGTATGATAGAGATAATATCGTCTGCTTATATACGTGACTCTTTATTAGATGAATGCTATAAGCGGTGAAATTACATAAGTGCAAAAGAAACTTTAAGAGAACGACTGAAGTGAAGTTGCTATTGCTATTGTGATCACCTTGAAGAAGTTTGCCATGAATTAAAAGATCAAGTGGCAGAGCTTGAGGTTGAATTAGACAAGTGCAAGGTGGAACTTSAAAAGGCTAGATCTTCTAAACCAAACTATCCAATTGATGATGAAGAAGATCTGACCTCCTGGCTCCCTAGAGACTTATCAACCTCAAGTGAGTCTCTTGATTTTTCAACAGCTAAAGGAAAAGCAACCTTTTGTAGCAGGATTTCTTTGTTGAAAGCTTTTGAAATAATGCCTAGCTAGCAACTTAGAAGATCTTTACAAAGAGAATGCTTTACTCAAAGCTGCACATTATACTATTCCCTCGACAGGTACCAACGAAGAAATCGGTGAGTTGATAGATGAATATGATGGTAAGATATGTGACCTACATGCTGAGATTTATCAATTGAAAAAAGGCAAGCAACCACTGGTTACTGACATGTCTATGAATAATATGATCTTGATCTCAATTTGCAACTTCAATCTTTAAAAAGTGACATTGTTATTTTAAAAGAAAAGAATGAGTTGTTAACTGAGAATCTTGAAGCAAGAGAGAAGGAATTACACGAGAGTCATAGACATGTGAGTAAACTACCGACTGTACAGAAAACATTAAGTAAGTTGACAACAAATCGAGGTAACCAGGGGAGAGTTGGTCTTGGTTATAACAGACAAGGAACCAGGACTAACTGGTCTCCCAGGGAAACAACATGGATTAGGGAATTCCAAAGAGGTAAGTATGTTATGTCGAAGGACATGCATGTTTGTTATCATTGTGGTATGAATGGACATAAAATTCATGAATGTCCTGCTAGAAGACATAGTGTGAATAAGAACAATAAACATGTGAARTTGGTCTGGAGAAGAAAAGACCAACTAGATGCAAATGTTGTGGAAAAGGGACCCAAGAGAGTTTGGGTTCCTAAATCTAATGTTTGATTTGTTCTTRCAGGCTAAAGTGAAGAGAAGTACCTATTGGTATTTGGACAGTGGATGCTCAAGACATATGTCCGGAGATAAAGAGCAATTTATCTCACTAATAGCCTTTGATGGAGGAAGTGTCACCTTTGGAGATAACAACAAGGGAACAATCACTGGTTTGGGTAAGGTAGGTAAGACACTTTCGAATGCAATTGATGATGTATATTATGTTGAAGGCTTGCAACATAATCTATTGAGCATTTCACAACTRTGTGACAAAGGTAATAGAGTTGAGTTTCAAGCCAACTTATGTCATATAGTTAACTCACAAATAGGTGAACTTATATGTGAGGGAACCAGGAGACATGATGTTTATATTACATTCCTGGATCAAATTCCTCAAGATATGTCTGTCTGTTTGAAAGCTATTTCAGATAATAACAAATGGATTTGGCATAAGAGAATTGGACATGCAAGCTTGACATTACTGAATAAACTTAAGTCTCAAGACTTGGTAATAGGACTTCCTAACATCAAGTATGAGGCAGATAGAGTTTGTTCAGAATGTGTCAAAGGGAAACAACTCAAAATCTCTTTTAAGCCTAAAACTGTTTTGAGTACCAACAGACCCTTCGAACTTTTACACATTGATTTGTGTGGTCCCATGAGAGTTCAAAGTCGAAGAGGTCATAGATATGTCTGTGTTATTGTTGATGATTATTCCAGGTACACTTGGGTGATAATGCTCCACTCCAAGGATGAAACATTTGATGAGTGGGTTACTTTGGTGAAACTGGTGGAAAACCAGCTTTCCTACAAGCTGGTCTCAGTAAGATCAGACCATGGTACTGAATTTGAGAATGTTGACTTTATTGGTTATTGCAGGGAACATGATAT
>SNQN01001341.1:0-13017 GCA_008642245.1 Bassia scoparia
TTGTCAACTAGCTAACAGGAAAGCAAAGCAACTATAGGAGATCACTAATCCGCTATTCTCCCTTAAGTATGAAGTCGTGGAATGCCCCGCCTTCCTCGGCTAAGATATATAGAGTTGGCCTACCGTTCGTTCAACGTTACCATATTCTGATCATCCCTTTGTCTCTTTGTTTGCTTCCAATTGTCTTCGTTTCCTTCTCTGCCCTCAGCCTGTCTAATGGCTTGCTAGCAGACGCGAAGAACGCACGGCCGTAACAAGGTCAACGTAGCGTTCAATAAATCCATACAATGTTTCCATAAATCCCGACCCTTCCATTGTACCCTGCCAGACCAGGCTTACCCCCAGAGTATAGGAAAAGCTCTTAAGATCATAATCAGTTCGTAACGATACAAAGTAGAGAGAGCTAGCGACTAGACAGGTCAATTTGTCCGACGATACTCCAGAGTCCCAATAGATCTCTGAGCCGTAGACATCCCAACAGCCATCTAATAGAAGGATGTCTGTTTCATATAATTGAAACTAATTCAGATCGGAGAGCGAATCAGATCGACATCATCCTACTTTATCATGTGGCTAATTCCTTTTGAATCCTAACTTCAGGACGAGATTTTAAGTGATTAAGACTAGCCGACGAGAGTGTTACATGAATCCCTTAGACGGAATAGGCAGCGTCTTTCCACGAACCACTGTGGAGACTCCCTCTTCGACTTGGTTCCTTTAGCAATCTAACACGGGGGCGCGGATGTCGGGATGGTTTGATATGACCCGCAGAAGTCAGAAGCCTTCAACCGATACTGTGTAAACCATAAGCGAGCCCTTGCATAAGGTAGGCTGTACGGTCCGATTCACTTTGTCATTCGAACCTGGCAGATCGTTCGTTGGGCCAAGTGAGGTGAACCTACGTACTGGATCCGAAGAACCTGCGACAGAGGTCACTTGTGTCCGCCGAATGGGCCCAGAGAATCTGCTCTCCTACTCAAGGTTTACTGGATCTTCGGCGAGCAATATTTCCCAGTTTCTTTCTTATTTATTGATCGGAGAAAGTGAAAATCAAGAGAGGAACGAGATAACCTTCTCTCCAAGGAACGTGCTTATATTAGGAGAAAAAGGCCAAGGTTCTTTCTTCACAGTGGGACA
The DNA here is from genome assembly GCA_008642245.1 of Bassia scoparia. Lineage (NCBI taxonomy): Eukaryota > Viridiplantae > Streptophyta > Magnoliopsida > Caryophyllales > Amaranthaceae > Bassia > Bassia scoparia. The sequence goes on from SNQN01001341.1 coordinate 1,138, forward strand.
ACTGAGCTAAAGGTGCTGATTCTCATTGGATTGAAGAAAATTCTTGTCTTGGGAAATTCAGTAGCTAGCAGTAAGTACCGGAACTCATAGAAGTCATACTCGTACAGGGATAGCTTACCTTCAAGCTATAGGACTGGATAGGATCTATCTGTTGGCTTACGACCTATAGCTTGTCCTGTGTTCTGGAGGGGAAGATTCCTTATAATGGACGGAAGTCAGTCGCTTAAGCGAAAGGTTACGAGTGAAAAGCGATGAAGAGAGAGATTTCTCCGTAGTCGTGGCAATCATGCCGCGGTGTTGGACCACCCGACAGAGGAAGTGTTCGCGTTAGGTCTAAGTGTCACGCGGAGTACCCATCAATTCCACTATCCGTGGGGAAGCTGGCAAAGGATGGTAAAAAGAAATCCTCGAGAGAGAGAAAAAGAGTTGAAAGCGAGAGACCGCCGCTACTAGCCCTTGAATTGGCTTCGTGACATATACAAACGAAGATGGGGAGGGGACGGCCTCCACAATTCCTAACTGAATAGAAAAATAGTATGGATGTAGGGGGGACAATAATTCCTAGGAAGTAAAGGGCTATAAAATCTTCCCTCACTCTATCCTACGTGGCCTAATTGCTCTCCTGAAACTACAGAGAAAAGCTAGGGGGGGCCGCCTCTTATATCTGACGTTTTTTTCCCAAGGGTATTTTTTGTACCTCCAACCCTGTGCTCGCAGGATCGTGGCAGGATTTTTTTTGGGTGGAATCTCTACATTATTTATTTCACACACATCAATTCATCTTAGTCAATATTCAACTGTTTTGTTAGCCCAATACAAATTTACTGCTAGGGTTTTGACTGCTCTATATGTGAGATCCCCCTAGGCTTTTGCAGTGATGACAATACCATCACCAAGGCACATGGACACCTTAATGGTCGGAAAACTGGTTACGGAACACAGCTGTACACAACCAGCTCCTGTTCCCCCCCAGACAAGTAATACTTTGTGTATAATGGAAACTAAATTTGTCCTTACTACATGGAATGCTGAATAAACCCAAGTTCAAATACTGGGCAAACTCAGTAGGAGTCTGTTTCCTTGACTGGTATACTAAAAACCAAAAGTCAATACTTTATTGCATCTAACCATGTTTATATACAGTAAGTTAGTTGATTCCAAGACTTGGACAGTATGAGCCTTCGAAATTCATCTCGAGAAAAGAGGTGTGCTCAATTGATAAGTATTCAAAGAGATTCACTGGTCGTGAAGAATACAAATGAAAGAATTGAAGAAATGCTTTCTCAATCTGTTTCAATCTAGAATTCATCGTCAATATGCTATGGGTTAGTATGACTTATATGTTGTTTAAATTGCTTATAGCTGGTTTTGAGTTAGGTATGAATTCTGGTCACACAGATTGGAACAAATCATAACAGACTTATTTAGGGAACCAGCTGGGTGAACCAAACTGTGTTCCTCGAGTGAATGTCGGCTGCAGTTGAAACAGATTTTTCTAAATATTGCAACAAGATGTTTTGAAAATTGTTTGCAGCTGGAAATAAGATGAGAATTATTGTTACCCTTAACCTAGGAGTACTTCTTGTTCGACTTCTACTCCTTTATGATCAACAACGAACAGAAAAAATACTTCCCTTACATCCCATCTTGCCTTGCCGGCACAGTGAGATTAAGGAAATCTAGGCTTCAAGGTTGACATATGTCTTATTATATATATAATCTCACCATCACTTCAAATTCCCACACAATCTCTCCACGCGATTGAAAAAAAGCATATTTAAGCCAGAAACACCCAAAGCATTCAAACCCTACTTCTGAGCCATACACAAGAGCATTAGCTCGAGCTTAATTAATTGTCTCTTATTAGCTTAGAAGTAATTATTAAAGATCGAAACCTTATGAATTAATTGTAAAGGCATCACAAGGGGCTTGAAAGCCTAGGTGAGCTGGTAGTTCCAAACACCAAGTCTGGACTGTACGAAGTGTCAGTCTGAGTGCACATTTCCAGAGTTGAGCGTGGGGGTGTCCTTGTTCCCGGAGTGAGGGATAAAATGCAGGGTGAGTGTGTTCTTGTTTTTCGGAGTAAATTAATAAAAGAAACATAGGAGGAGGACGTACCCCAAGTTGGGTGACAGCTCCTTTAAACTTTGTGTGTCCTTTTATCTATCTTTGTTTACATTCCGCTGCTCAGGACCGCCAACTGGTTCCTCATACTAATTCGCAACAGGAAAAATAAGTAGGAGAACGAATACCAATTCACCCCCTCTGATATCATAAACCTTCAATTGGAATCAGAGCCACAGCTTTCAAGAGTCAACATCTAGAGAAGTCAATATGAGTTCTCAGAGTTAATGCCATTTATGAATACAAGACACCAAAGTAACGGAAGCAACTAGCACTGTAGAAGCACGTGAAAGAATGGTGATGCATGGGATATGACTATGGAGTTTTGGCTTTAGTAAAAATGGTCCAAACACATACTGGAAGACTTGATTTTTGAAGGGAAACAACTCCCAAATAAAGACATGAATTGGTGATGCTGATTTACAAGTTGCTTGAGAAAACTGCAAAAGCAATGTCCATATTACAACAAGCCATAGGTGAGACAGAGTACATCCAATCTCTGGATGCAGCTAGTAGCAGAAAGAGATTTGGATACCTCTTGGAACTTGCTTAGAATGGGAACCAACCGAGGTAAAAAAGTATCCAAAATCTGATTTGCTTTATGTCTAAATCTATGAAACTTGTGTTGTAAGAACAATGGGTCGAAAGATCAATGATGTGCTTTCGTCAGATCAATGCAAATCAAATGATCTTAGATCCTTGGCAAAGTTTCTTCTGATGAGGAATCTTGTGCAGAAATGTATTGCGCAGTTTTACAATATGTAATGGACAACACCAAATCACTACTACTATGAAGACCATAGACTTGTCATTTGTCCTCTGGAACAGCTGATCTGGCCCTCATAGACTATGAATTACTGATTGACCAAGCTGAGAAGACCAACCAAGGCATCAGACCCTAGGGAACAATAGAAAGGATGAAAAGATTGACATGATTGCCAAACAGGTTTAAAAAAGAACGCTCCGAGATAGAGGAACGAACTTTCCAAGGTAGAATCTAAAAACCTAACTCTTCGTCTGTAGCAGTGCCTTCGGTGAGAGAAGGGACATCTAATCAGAGAACTACCTAAAGTTGGGAAGGCACAAACCAGTCCAAGTCGGAGAAAACGCGAGCTTTCAAAATGCTATGTTAGCATCAATCGTGGGGGGGATTCTGAGCTCAGTGACTCTATGCGAGGAAAGAAGAATCACCTAACCCTAAGTGTTGCATGACTGCCTTTGCGCGCATCAAAGGGAAACAACATCTGATTCCCCGAACAAGAAGGGGAAAACCTCGAAAACATGTTTGATGGCAAGGACAGGAATTGCTGTGCATGAACACACAACAGACCCACATTAGAACAATATAGGAAAAAATTATGCATGCAGTATGATGATCCCCCACCCCCGCATCTATAGACCTTTATAATGAATGCATAAAGAACTAGGTGAAACATACATAACCTGCAAAAGAGAACTAAGAGGCCAAAACGCTGCCTCCCAACAAGTGCTACTTCGCCAATGTGATCACCACCACCTATCGAGCACAAATTTGCCAGTGAAAAAAATCAAGTGGCACGAGCTTGGATTGCGAATCGACAACGTGCAGGTTGGACTGAAAAAGGCTAGAATCCATCTTCTAAACCAAACTATCCGTTGAAGTGGAAGCCAGATTTTCGACCTCCTGGGCCTCCCTAGAGACTATCCAACTTCAGTAGCTCTCTTGAATTTTTTAGCAGCCAGAGGAAAAGCAACCCATTTGTAGCGGAACCCCACTCTGAATTTGTAAACCGCCATCACTTTGGAAATAATGGCTAGCAACTGTGAAGATCTTTACAAAGAGAACTTTACTCAAACGTTGCACCATTATAACATACACCCCCAACGTTCGACACCAGCCAGTACCGAGAGAAGAAAATCACGTGACTTGATAGATGAATAGTGAAGATATGTGACTCTACATGCGAGGATCTATCAATTAAAAAAAGAAGCAACAGGGATTACTGACGGATGTCTATGGATAGATACTTGAATCTCAATGTTGGCAGACTTGAATCTTAAAGTGACAATTGTGATTTTAAAACGAAAGAATGAATGTGTTAATGAAGAATCTTGAAGCAGAGAAAGGACACATGAAGGTCATAGACAGTGAATGTAAACGATGACTCGCATAGGAAACATTAATAGTTAACATCCACCAAACGATACGGTAACGCAAGCGGAAAGTTCGTCTTGGTTTATACAAGACAAGCGAACCAGACTAACTGAGTCCAAGGGAAACCACAACTGCGGAATCAAGGGAACCAAGAGGTTAAAGTTGGGTCATGTCTAAGACCATCATGTTTGTTATCATTTGGGGATAATGAAGGACAAACATTCAGAAATGCCGCCTAAAGACATAGTTGCACAACGAATATAAACTTAAGTTGGTTTGGAGAAGAAAGCACCCAACCTAGATGCAATGTTCGTGGAAAAGGGGACCCAAAAAAGTCTTGGTCCTAATCTAAGTTTGATTGTCTTGCAGCTAAAGTTCGAAGAGAACAATTAACATATTGGATTTTACATGGATGCCAACGACATATTCGGCAGATAAAGAAACAATTTCTCTTCACTGTACCCTTTGATGGCAGGAAGTGTCACCGTTTGGAGATAAACAGCAAGGGAACCATCACTGGTTTAGGTAAGCGATAGGCCTAAGAACTTCAAAACTGCAATTGCATGATGTATTTTTGAGCTTAGCAACATAACTTGAGCAAGTTCCACACTAACTGTACAAGAAGTAATATGGTTAGAGTCAGCCACCTATGTCAAAAGTTACCACAAACGTGAACTAATGAGCGGACTAGGAGACATGAATTTTTACATCGACATTTCCTCGATCAATCCTCAGAATAAGTCTATCTTTATTGAGAGCTATTTTAGATGATAGCCAATGGATTCTGCATACAGAGATTTGGACATGCTCAAGCTTGACTTTACATGATAAACTAAGTCTCAAACTTGTAAGTGGACTTCCTAACATCAAGCCTATGAGGCATACTTAGAGTTGTTCAGAATGTCAAGGGGCAAACAGTCAAATCTTTTAAAAGGCCTAAAAACGTTTGAGTAAAGCAAGAACCCTTCAGAACTCTTTCAACACATTGATTTGTGTGCGGCCCATAGAGTTCAAAGTCCGATAGAGTCATAGAGTAGTCTGTGTTATGTTGATTTTAATTCCAGGACACTTGGTAAAAGCCCACTCAACAGAAACATTGATGAGTGGGTTCTTTGGTGAACGAGTCGAACCAACTTTCACCACTAGCTGGTCCGGAAATCAAGACCATGGGTACTGAATTCTGACGAATCAGACCAGTGGTTATCTTAGACATGAGTTACATCACAACTTCCTCAGCCCCTAGAACATCTCAGCAAAAGGTGTTGTTGAAAGACAAGAATAGAACCTTGAGGAGGAACTGGCCAGAAATGCATTGAGAGGGTCCTAAGAGGCTTTCTGAGGTGAGAAGCGCGTTGAACACAGCCTTTTATGCTACATACTAAATCAGAAGCCTCATCAAACCCAGCTGATAGAACAACTCCTTATGAACCTGCCAGGTAGAACACAATATTGCATACTTTCGTTGTCTTTGGAGCAAACTGCTATGTCAATAATCGAGACGAAACCACCCTGATCAAATTGACCCTAGGAGTGAATGGGACTCTTCTTAGATTCTCTCAACAGTAATCATATGAGTTAACAACGAGAACTTTATGAGTTGAGGAGAGTGTCCATGTGTTTTGATGATTTAACATGTCTTCTGAGTTGCCAAAGAAACAGGCTTGAACCTGTGACACCCACACCACAGCACAAACTCAATGGAGTTAATTGGGAATCATGCTCGCTGGTTCCTCCCAATGAGAGCAAGCTCATCTCGGCCACTCACGTTCCCACCAGATACAGAGAGGAGGGGCCTAGGTAGAAGCTGAACGAGGATACATTATAGGGCACACCAGAACCCGATGGTTCCCACAGTGGAAACCAGGTAAGAAGTCTTAAGGGGAATTGAAAATCGAAGATTGATATAATGACAACTAACTCTACTGAGGTAAAGCAGGTAAGGCGGAGAACAGCACGCAAATGGACTTCCTTCAGGCTCCTCTGAAGAGAAAATTCATGCGAATCCTGCCGCTCAAACAATCAGAAGCACACAAAATGATATACTAGAAAAAGCTTTAAAGTATAATTCCTTCATCCCCCTGAAAATTATTAGTAAACATTAATCATGGATTCCACCCTAGAAAAGTGTTTCAAAACTTATTGCTAACTTTCTATCATTCCTGTCTAGTCGATAAAGCCAAACTGACCTCAAAATGGCCTAAACTGATCCTCGATGGGATTCTAGCAATGCAAGATGAGTTGAATCAGTCAACGGAATGAAGTTTGGCATCTTGTCACCTAGACCTAAGAGAGGTCGTCATTGGTACAAAAGCTTTCAGAACAAATGGATGAACTTAGGTACCAGCAGAAATAAAGCAAGGCATTATGCAAGGCTTTACAATCAAATCAAGAAGGGACTAGATTTGATCGCACCCTTTGCCACACCTGACACATTCAGAGCTATAATTGTGCTTATGCTGCTTCATGAATATGAAAGTGTTTCAGATGATGTGAAAGGACTGCCTCTTGAAACTGGTACTTGAAAGAAGAGCGTATATGTCAGCAGCCTCCTGGTGTTGCCCGGGCAAGCTGGTTCACCAACAATGTTTACAAGCTGGACAAAGCCTTGTATGGATTGAAAGCAGCACCAGGGCTGGGTAATACAAGTAAATGAAACGAATTGTCCAACTTCTTAATGAAGAACTGATTACAAAGGGGAACAAGTGACAGCCACTGGTCTTATCAGAACTAGGGGGAACTACTTGATTGGCGTACAAATTTATGTAGTGGCCCGTAGCGGGGGCAAGCTTTAGCTTGAATCAGCTTCAGGCTTTCAAGCTAAAGAAACGTCTGCCAACGGTAATATCTTTAAAGGGTCAAAGCCTTATATACGTTGTTATACATGGTCTAGAGGCGCTATTTACGCCCACCCTTTGTACCAAAAAAGGGGGACWTCAGGACAATCTCCCGCTTATTGATTAGGGCGAAGAAACTCGATCGGCTACTAGAAAGGAGAAAAGGCCAAGGACGGCACTCAACGAGCAGACGAAGAACGAATGGTAGGAGCCGACAAGACAAATAGTAGTGCCGGTTCATTGAAGTCAAGTCTTTACGTCTATAGGGGCTCCCCTTTAGTAAAAGGGAGGGGATTTTTGTTTCTTCATCCGGGGTTCATTTCATTCATTTTTAACTCAGTTAAGTAAGACTGATTAGTGAGGTCTTAAAAACTGAATAGAATTCATGATCAGCCATGAATTCGATTTGTTGGTGCAAACAGCAAGTAGGCAAGGCTTTTGTGAAAACCAAAATAAGTGGATACATTTTACATTTTAAGGGGTACATACAAGCAATAAAGGGGTACACAAGAATTTGACCTACTATTGATGAACATGACACGCGTATCCCTTTAAACCTTCAATGTACCCCAGATTGAATTACAAGTATATACATAGATTAAATCATGATTGTCGATCTTGAAATCCTACGGTCAAGATTAAAAGTTTTTAGTTTCCACCTAAAGTTTGTGTTTTCACATGATCCTATTCCTATATACCCCTTTACTACTTGTATGTACCCCTTAAAATGTAAAATGTACCCATTTATTTTGGTTTTCACGTTTTCATTTTACATGTGGTTTTCATTGGATCCTCTCTCTCTCTATCTATCTATCTATCTATCTATTTATCTATCTATACACACACACACACACACACACACACACACACACACACACACACACACACACACACACACACACACACACACACACACACACACATATACACACGCAGACACACACTTATCTAGAACTAGAGTTTGTCAATTCAGTTAGTTCAATCGGTTCTGGTTAAACCATAGCAGTTCAGTTGATTTTAGTTCAGTTTAGTTTAGTCCAACTTTATTAAAATTTAGTTCAGTTTCCGTTTATTTTAGTTTTAACTTAATTTGTTCATTTCAGTTTGAACTTAACCGGTTCATTTCAATTTAGTTCAGTTTGAACTATAGTAGTTTGACGTCTTTGATAATTTATCTTCATTTTCGTTTCTTAACGATTAATTTCAGTTGAACAAAAATACATATTAGTTATATACTAATATTGACCAATTTTGTGAATCGGAGTATAAGGTTTTATCGATTTGGGTTGTTCCATATTAACACATTTAGTTAATTTAAGTCGAAAAAGTATATTCAATCTTATTTTCCAATTTCGAATCATTATCGGATTATCCATATCAATGTTTATACACAAGATTTCAATGCAACTCGATAATCCAATGAATGATCACAATGTAAATACGAAGTTGGACCAAATTTATTGTAATAATGCAGTTTAATATTAATTCAGACTGACAGTAGCTAATATAAGTTAAATATTAGACCAAACAAAATGTTTTTACAAGCAAATTTAAAATTAAATTAAACTCACTTGAAAAGATCATGTATAAGACAATTGAAGAAACCAAAACATATGATTGAATTTGAACAAGTCACGTTATAATTAGTTTCATATTTCAAATTTGTTACAAAATGTAGATAACGATATTAATGCTTCAATACCAAAATAAACGATACAAAACTCAAATAAATCATCAATAATAGAAAAGAGTAGAAATCAAGTGGAATCTTTCAAAAAAAAAAAAGAAACCAAATGAAAAAGTAGAAAAGGAGAACGAAGTGTGAAGTTCCCACATGGAAAGATTTTTAAAATGCAATGGATGAGAAGAGTTATAAAATACAAGTTTGTTTATCTTCACAAATCAAATGGGCTTTAATTGGTGGGCTTAACATTTGGCTTTCATATGGCTTGTTGTTTCATTAGTTAATTATTAAATATATTTATTTAATATTGAATTATCTAATTATCATATTATTTAATTTATTTAATAAATAAAAAATAAACAATTAAATAGAATGTTAAACTTAAATTAAGCATAAATGACAAATAAAACTTTGTCTTCCAAAATTTTAATATTATATTTCATAGCTCCACAAATTAAAATGATATAAAACTTAAGTATATTTATAATTGGTTGATGCATTATTAAAAATTAAGGACTAATAATTTAAAAGAAATATTTAAGGTGGTTAAGTTTCAGTTCATGTTCAATTCCTATTCAATCAAGTGTAAGTTCGATCAGTTGAATATCGATTCAATTATTAGATTAACCTTTTCAATTTTAAGCAATTATGTTCAGTTTCAGTTTCTTTCAGTTCAGTTGCAATTCAGTTTCAGTTTGTCCAGTTCAGTTATAGTTTAGTTTTCGTTTGTTTAGTTCAGTTGCAGTTCAGTTCCAGTTAAGTCCTGATGGTTGATTTTAAATTATCAGTTTGAATCAGTGCAATTTTTTCAATTCAGTTCAGTTTTCAATCAGTTTTCAGTTAACATTTCAGTTTCTATAAATTCAAACCAAACTGACAGCTTTATCTAGAACACAAATTACTTACCCTGGATTGAAGGAAATAAAAAGAAATGGAGGGATGAAATTTCTTTCATTTGGATAACAAATTAGGAAAGATTATTGAAATACACTTTTTTGGTAGCAAGTGAATGAGTCATGACCCATGAGCTAATACCCAACGCAAGAAGTGTTGTTACTTGCCTTACAGGTAAAGTCGGAATCACCCCTTTGGTCTTTTTTGATGTAATATGCGCAACAAGTGTTACATATCCACGGCATTTTTCTTGTAAAACAAAGGTAGACTAAGGAGGGAGGATGATTGATCCATAAGAGCATGGCCATCAATGACCCAAAAAATCATTCATCCCTTTCTCTCTCTAACACTTTCTCACTATTCTTTTTTCATTTCATGAAAATTTCAATCACCCCACCTACATCAATGACCCAAAAAAAATCATCATCCCTCTCTTTCCTACTTTCTAACTTTACCCCACAACACTTTCTCTCAGATCCAACTCATCATTATATTATTAATTATTGTTGTCTAATTACAATTAGGCTAAATTATTCATTATTTTCCTTTTGATTTGTAAGTAACAAGAAATGAATTTCAAAGGAACAAATTAGTAAATTTGATTTTTTTTCCAACTCCAAAATAATTAAGGGATATTTTAGAGTTTTTTGAGAATTTTTTTTCGGATTTTCTAGTTTTTTTTGGATTAAAAACAATTTTTATGAATTTTTGGAGAATTAAACTAAGGTTTTAAGAAGAGTGAATTCGATTGTGAAGAAAAATATAGCAATATGGATGTCTATTTATAGAACTTGAAAAGTTATGAATTTTGGTAATTTTTTTAATTTTTTTATAATGGTGAAAATGTGCAAAAACGATTCGAGCTAAATTGGTCTAATACACCAGCAAGGCACGCGTGGCAAGCCCCTATTAGGCCGCGTGTTACAACTGTTGTCAGCTGCCAGTATTTTTTTGGCTTTAATTAACCCAAAACAACGCCGTTTTGCTCTTTAAAGAGACAAAACGCGTCGTTTTGGCTCTTTGGTAGTAAAAAAACGAGAAAATAGAGAGTGAGTGCGAGGGGCTTGCTTTGGTAAATTGTTCACCCAACTCGTCCAAAGCTGACGAGCTTGATGAAAAATCATCAAGTGATTTTTTTTTTCACACAACAAATCATTGATGGCAATCAATGAATTTTTTGTTCACCAAAATTAAGACCAAAAAATTCATTGATGGTCATGCTCGAAGAATATAAGACTACAATATGGAAATTTGTAAATTATATCGTCCAAATAAAAAAGGAAAAATTGATTTTAATAATTCGTACTTTTGGTCGTTCGCTCATAAGAATCCATATTCAAAATATTCCTGTAATAATCCCAACTTTTGCATCATCTTCTCATAATGATCCCATGTTAGAATTAATGAGCAAAAATAGGTAAAAATTGATGATTAACACCACCACCAAACACGATCAACTACCACCTCAATCACGATAATACACGTTAACCATCAATTATTACAAATTTTTACAAGTTATTTCTAACTTGGGATCATTATGAGAAGATGGGGCTACAAGTTGGGATTATTATGGGAATATTTTGAATAGGGATTATTACGAGCGAACGACGAAAAGTATGGATTATTAGAATCAATTTTTCCAATAAAAAACTGATATATATAATTTTAAATACTCCCACCGTTACGTATTACTTGAAACATTTGCTATATATGGGTGTTACATATTACTTGAAATAGTTCTCTCTTTTTCCATTTTTAGTACTCCCTCCGTTTCACTAAATTCATGCCATAATGAATAGTGAGAATCTTTTAAATTCTCGTCAATATGTAAAAATGAATATAGTTAAGTGTGGTCTTGTTAGAATCGTATTAACAAGTAGTTTATTAAAATCTAATTTTTATAATTTTTACTCATGTATAATTAAAGATATTTCATTTGTAAATTGTGCATTGGCAAACGTGTAAAGTAGAAGTGGTAGAAATTTAGTGGAACAAAGGGAGTAAGTTTTTTACTACATTATTCACTTTTCCACTATTTTTCTCTCTCTTACTTTTTCCTAATCTTACACCAACTCATTACTTTATTCATTTTCTCTCTCTTACTTTTTTCTAATCTTATACTCAACTCATTACTTTATTCATTTTCTCTCTCTTACTTTTTCCTAATCTTATACTCAATCATTACTTTATTCATTTTCTCTCTCTTACTT
>SNQN01001341.1:18197-29088 GCA_008642245.1 Bassia scoparia
TCATTACTTTATTCATTTTCTCTCTCTTACTTTTTCCTAATCTTATACTCACTCATTACTTTATTTTTTTTCTCTCTCTCTTACTTTATTCTAATCATATACCCTTATCTACAAATAAGAAATTTTGCCTAGAAAATCTCCCTAGTTTAAATGTTTCAAGTAATACGTAACGGATGGAGTATTTAWTTGTATTGTGTATGTATAAATGTTATTGACAATGATGGTTAGAATACTMAGCACGATATAATCAATCAATCAATCAACAACTCTACTAAAGCGCAATCGGCACTCATTCTATGTCTGACACGTGTCGCTTTATCRTTTACTGCTTTCCCTCTCATTTTCCCWAGACTATATTTTCGGAATTCAATATATTTTGTAATATAAAATATCCTGAAAATATAAATTTATACTATTTTTACTTATGATATCAAATATAGTATACTGATTTACTTGTAATATATATTAATGTCAAAATAAGATTATTATACTAAATTTATATACTATTATATAATATCTTTTATCTTATTAGATTATATATATGCATATCAGTATAATTATTTGTCAATAAAAAATATTTGAAAAGACCGGTAACAATATCAACATAAGATATAATAAGATACTATGTAACTAATATACAACTATAAGATAGCGAATCAAGGAGTGACAAATGTCAACCCCACGTTGATCCGCTTGTCTTATAGTATAGAATATAGACTAGTTTTATACCCGTGCGATGTACGGTTTAATTCTTTTTGTATTATATCTTTTTTTAAAAAAAAATCTTGWTAATTACGAATTATTTTTTTTTCTTGATTCAAAATTTAATTTTTACTGTAGGACATGTATTAATTTAATTTAAATTTTAACAACGATCGAGAACGACGCGAATAGGCAATTATATAGAAGTTTAAAAATTAATGATTACATTTATCCAATAGGCAATTAAAAACCACCTTTTTTACTCCACCTTTAACAACCCAAATATTTTAAACCCAACTCATCCTAATTTTCATTACCTTTTCGTTAAAATGAGGGCAGTTTTCGTCATTTCCTTTGTTTTTTATTTTTTCACTACTATGTTACTCAACTCCACTTTGTTTAGTCAGTCCAGCTTTCTTCCTTAATCTTTCACTCAAGCTCTTTCTCCTCCAATCGAATTCCTACATTCACCTTCCTCTTCACTCACTCTCTTATTTACTTATTTCTTTGCCCTTGCAATGGCTGCTTTGTCAAGTGCTCTTTTTTAACGCCTTATACCGTGTCATATCTACTGTTAGTGGCACTCTTACTGTAGTTTAAATATACTCACTAAATGATGTAGCAGCGCTTGTAGAGCATTATGCTATTTATGAATTTCATTATACGCTTATTTTTTATAACTTTAATTACTTTTTATTTACTGTTTCCGTTCATTGTAATCCGCCTTTTTTATAGTTAAATATTTTCTTCAATGAAAAGTATAATCTTACCTACTAAATAAATTGTCATCGATTTTGTTTCTAGAAGATGTCAAGGGGAAAATTCTAAACCATGTAGTGGACTTTATTTCTTCACATTCCTTGACCTTTGGTTCAAAGAATATCACTTTATACTGCATGGTCAGTTGCTCATTTTGCTTATTATTTTACCACACCAAAGTGAAGAAATCAACAGAGATGAGCCTTCGTTCACAAGCTTTTTCAAATCGACTGGACTGATATAGTTTCTTAATACAAGGCTTGAATTTTTATCCCTACATAAAACCACCAGTATCGTTTAAAATTGATATTAAAATAACTAAACCATTAGTGAATGTAAACATAATAGAGTTACCTTTTGGAACAACGCAAAATTATTCCAATTGAATCAACAATCTAGGATTTTATAAAGCTGGTTGGTCATTGTCGCACAATTCTAATACTTCCTCCGTTTTTTTAGATGACCCACTTTGGGTTTTGTGGTTTTTGAGGCAAAATATTGGGTAAGTGATTGGTGAGTAGGCCAGAGCAACAATATCTAAAAATCGAAAATCCCGCAAAATCTCGATTCCGTATCGAGTCCAATTTTTTAGATATCCGATCCGATTTTTTTCGGATCGGATATCCGGTCCGAAAAATCGGCATATCCGGATACCAACTCGATTCGAAATTTCAGATTCGGCTATCCGAACATCCGAGAAATATCGGATATCGGATTATCCGAATATCCGAAAAAAATCGGATATCGCGATATCCGTATCCGATTAAATACCGATTTTTGCTCCCATTATTGACAATTGTTATATTGGCATTTTCCATTTTTTGAACTTTAGGTCCATTATATTTGTAAAGTGTAATAGTGTATCATAAACCCTAAAATTCAAAGTTTTCCTCATACTATTTCAGTAGTCACTCTCTCAGTCTTCTCTCTCTCTTGTCTCTTCCATTCCCAGATCTGAGTCACTCTCATTCTCACCATCGTCCATCGCGCTAACCAGGCCTGCCACCATCGCTCCGTTCTCTTCTCGTCGATCTCTTCTTGGCTCCGTTGCTCTCGTCGGTCTCTCCATCGGCTTCCGTTGCTCTGCTTGGCTTCGTTGCTCTGCTCGGTTGCTCTGCTCGTAGTAACGGTTAGTTGCCTTGCCTTGCATTACATACTGCCATTCCTGATTTCCTGATTGTAAATAATCGTTGTTGAGTTCTTTTCTGGCTTTTAGTCTTCTCTTTTCGAAGTGACAACTTGGTATTATTTTAGTAGTTGCTTTTAAATACTTCCTGATTGTAAATTTTAGTAGTTGCTTTAACACTTCTGTAATTGTAAAAAACTTCGTGTAAATTGAATAAGCTGCAAAAGGGTAGAAATGTTGAATGAATGATTGCCTGCTTGGAATTACTAACTCAATATATCATTAGTGCTAATCAACCTTAAATATTAATCATTGCTAAGGTTCTACTTCGTAGATGGGAGATAATTAATTTTATTTAATCGCTAATTCTCGAGTAATTCATTTGTGGAAGTGAATTGATGTGTAAACACTTCCTCTCAAGGAAAACAACATATATTATAATTTTGTGTATGATTTTTTTTCAGCAATATAACAGTTGAAATTATTATTGAAATTATGTCAAAGGAAGTTCCAATAAAATGAATGTATTACAGAAGATTAAATATAATAATGTTCAAATATTTCACAACCTGATTTTTTCCAGTCAAATTAGTGATTTTGATGCTATATTTAATAGTTGTGTTTCTTAGAATCCTTTCTCTTTCTGGTCCTTTATTATCTTGTGGATCAATCTTAAGAAGAAAATTTAGCTCCATGAGCTTTGTGATGTCAAAAAACTGAATTTGTTACCAAGAGAATTTTGATGTTCTGATTATTTACATGTTGATTTAGAAATAGTCAATTCAAGTACTAATTGTGTAATGAATTCGCATAAGACGCATATACTCCATATTGGCATTATCCCATTACTCTGATTACTGTCACATGCATATTAGTAAAATATGCTCATTAGTAAAATATGTGTAATTCTGTAAATGTGTAATGAATCAATTATCACAGCCTCACAGGTCATTAGCAGCTTTTTGTTTAATATAGTGGACTATCATTTGATTAAGTTTTATTGTTATTGGGTATGATAGGTTGTCGTACTTGTTATAACTTATAATTATTGTATCATAATCATGTTTAACTATTTATTGTCAGATTAATGGTCGATATCACAGGGGAAAGTGCTACCCCTTCAAGTGCTAACCCCTCAAGCGATGATCCATTGGCGTCCACTGCAAATGCTTCACAACCAAACCAACAAGATGTTCCAACCAATATCGGCAGGCGCAAATTCCAACCAAAGAGAGCGGTTGATAGTAACGATGATTCTGGGGCTAAAAAAAAGGTAAAAAGAAAAGATCTTAGTTTTGGATCACTTTGAGTCATTCACAAAGATGGGGATAAGAGGCAAAATGTAACTATTGTAAAAATGATGTTTGCGGTGATTCAAAGGGTACAAGTGTTAAAAAATCAATTCTACAGGTGCAAAGATACCCTCCTAACATTGATAAATCACAAACGATTCTTTCTTTACAAAGTGACAAAACGAACAAGTTAAGGGAGGATGGTAGTGTTGATGACAATATGGCAGGGGCATTTGTCAATGGTAGAAAAGGTAGATAGACCTTTGGAAATTTAAGCAAGATGAAATGTAGAAAAGCTTGCAAAAGATGTTATAATGGATGAGAAGCCTTTTAGATCTTTGTGACATGAGGTTTACCGTTATTATTCATTTCAAAACCAACTTTTATTTTCATCTCGTTTTACCGTGCAAAGAGATTGTTTATCGTGTAATGTAGAGGAAAAAAGGAAGTTAAAAAGTTACTTTTTCCAAGTCTTCTTCTCGCATTTGTCTCACCACAGATACTTGGACATCTTGTCAAAACCTTGTGTTACAGTCTATGCTCATTTCATTGATGATAATTGGACTTTGCATAAAAATCTAAAATTTTTGTCGATTAGTGGTCTTCTGGTGAGGCTATTGGAAAGGGAGTTTGAAAATTTTGCTTGAGTGGGGCATCACTAGAGTCATGACTATAAATGGACAATGCAAGTTCTAATCGATGTAGGTACCAAACATAAGAAGAAGACTTCAGAGATGGAAAGATGGGTGTGTTGGATGGAAAGTTTGTTCATATGCGTGTGCAGCTCAAATTTAATTAACTGTGAAGGAGGTTGAAAGAAAATGATGATCTATAAAAGAATAAGAAATGGTGTTAGGTTTGTTAGATCTTCTCCTGCAAGTTGCAAAAGTTTAAGAATTGTGTCAATCAAGAACAAATTGAGTCAAACGACATCTTTGCTTAGATGTTGAAACTAGTGAATTCAACTACATGATGTTGGAATATGCTCTATATATCGTAAGGCTTTGACTTGCTTGAAACCTAGATGGTGGTAATTTATTGGAAGAATGCCAAAGTCTAATGGTGTTTCCAACTGATGAATGATTGGGATCGTATTGCTTCTTTGCTCCCTTTCTAAGATATTTTATATGCTACTTTAGACTTTCGGATCTTTATTTTACTTCTAATGTGTATTTGCAAGAACTTGTTACCATTGGAAGAATGATAAAGAGAAAGTGTGAAAAGTAGTGATCTGGTGAAAGATTAATGGCCCATGGAATGAAGAGAAAACATGAAAAGTATTGGGAAATGTGAATAATATCAATTTAATGTTGTATGTTGCGTTGTACTTGATCCAAGGAGAAAAAATGCAATATGTTGAAGTGGGCTATTGATGATCAATATGTTCTGAAAGGCCAAAGAGTTGCTATGATAAGGTTAAGGATGCATTGAATTCTTTGTATGAGCATTATGCTTCTCAAACAAACAAGTGGGTCAAGTCCATCTAATGTTATTGATTAACTAAAGGAAATAAAAGCTTTGTGGATTGGCATGATATGGCCGAACTTGAATTTGAGAGACGATATAGGGAGTCAAAGTAGTCTTAAGAAAAAATGATTTGGATAAGTATCTAAATGATGAAAAGGAACCTCATGGTATTGGAAAGAGCTTTGATGCCTTAGATTGGTGGAAAATTCGTGGGAAAGATACCCATTGTTACTCTTTTATGGCAAAAGATGTCTTAGCTATACCCGTTCCACCGTAGCCTCCGAATGCATTTAGTACGGTGGAGCAGTACTTGATCCATTTTGTAGCTCACTTCTCAAAATATGGTTGAGGCTTTGATATGTTCTCAGATTGGTTACGAACTACTCGTGGCCCTATAGTAGTTGAAGAAAATCTTGAGCTTGGAAAGAATTGTGAAGAAGGTAACATTTCAATAGTCTTATGTTTTTAATTAAATTTATAAATTGTTTTACCTTCTTACTAATTTTCTATTCTATATCTTTTTAAATTTTTGTGTAGAGTTATCATCTCTTATTGAACAACTTCAAGTGCCGTTGTTGATGATTACATATAAGAGTTGAAGATGAGCTTGAAGATTAAGGCTTGGAGTTTGAAACTTGGAAGAGATAAATATGAATTTGCTTGTAATTTTTTTTTTTTTTTTTTATTGGATGTAAGTATATTTTAAACTTTGTGAACTTGAATGTATGGTTTGTTTAATATTTTTGGATTTTGGATTTTGGATTTTGGACCACTACATGTTAGTGATGAGATTGCTTAGTAGTGAGCCTTGGAGCTTGAACTTGGAGCTTGTAGTAGGAAATTAAGAACTATTTTATGTTTGTTGAATATGTTTTGGATTGTGATTTTGTGTGTTGTGTAATTGTGTTCTTATTAAATTTTTTATATTTAAGTTTATTAATAGAGACTAGAATTAAATTAATATCGGATATTTCAATAACTATGTATTGAACTATTGATATATCATATATGAATGAAATAGTTAATTATAATACAAGAGGAAAAAATTAAAAAATAATAGGTTCAAAAATTTCGGATATGGATATTGACGTATCCGATTTTTGAAAAATTTCGGATATCGGATATCGATATCCGGAGCATTTCGGATCGGATACGGATATCAATTTCCGCAAATTTCGGATACAGATATCCGATCCGAAATCGATAACGGATCGGATATCCGATCTGTGCATCAGGCTATAGTGAGTAGATTGGTAATTTAATAAAGTATGTGGGACCCATGAGAATGAGAGAGATAAGAGAAGAGATTGTGGACCCCAAAAAAAAGTAGAAAGTAAGTGGGATTATATGATAATTTATTGTGGTCCCATGTCTTTGAAAGGGAAAAAATCAAAGTGGGACAACTATTTCCAAATTTCCTAAAAATAAAACTGGGTCATCTAAAAAAAACGGAAGAGTAGTTATCTTCAACGATTCTTTGACTGGAATAATTTCGGAATTCGGAATTGATGTCATTTTCAATAAAACTGTAATAGATAGGGAATTTATACGATATGTATTGGTTTATCACGTCAATGATATATAGTGCTCTCTCTCTCTTCTCTCTCTCTGTATATATATATATATATATATATATATATATATATTATATATATATATAGGAATAGGATCATGTGAAAACAAACATAGGTGAAAACTAAAAATTTTTAATCTTGACCGTAGGATTTTGAGATGGACAGTCAGATTTAATCTATGTATATACTTGTATTTCAATCTGGGGTACATTGAAGGTTTAAAGGTACACTGTACTGTTCATCAAACAGTAGTGAAGTCTTGTGTACCCCTTTACTGCTTGTATGTACCCCTTAAAATGTTAAATGTACCATTTATTTTGGTTCCACGTTTTCAATATAACATGTGGTTTTCATTGGAGTCCTGACTCTATATATATATATATATATATATATATATATATATATATATATATATATATATTGGGATGAATAGATTACAAAATATTATAGCAGGAAATACTATTCAATATTATACTATTACAGAAGAATTGTAAGGAACTAAGAATTTAAGCAAAAGGCCAAAAACAAATTTATAGCAATGCATGAATATTGTAATAAACCCAGCAATGCATGAAATACTGTAATTATAGCAATGCGTGTAGTTACATTAGATCATTTTAAATGGTATATAATCCAGCCTGCCAACTTTGACAGAATATATCTGATTGTTATAATGCCGTAGATTGTTAATCCGATTATATTGATATAACAAAACAATTAATATTGATATAAAGGCAAAACTATTCTTTCTCTATTGTTTTATAATATGGCAGAATATATCCGATTGTTAGATTTTATAATAGGCAATATATCCGACTGTTATTCTATTTTCTAGTAGTTTTGGCAAGAATATATCCGATGTTCGTATGTAGAAAAGTAGAAATCACATTCAATATTGATTGTATGGTTAGTTTATTCGGAAGTTTCCCTTGATTAATATATAGTCATATAAATGATACATTAGTTATATTAGAAATAGAATCATTACAAATAAAATAGTAAAGATTTAATATGTTAATTATATTTTAATTAAAAATATTCATTTATACTATAAGATAGCGAATCAAGATGACAATGTCACCCCACGTTGATCCGCTGTCCTTATATTTAGAATATAGATTAGTACTTAAATTTAGTTTAATTTTTTTAATAAGGGTATATTAGTCAATTCAATCAGTTTGATAAAATAATAGCAAAATTGGTGGCTATTTTTAATATTCAAAATATACAAGGTTACTAATAATACAAATCAAAAAATAGAAGGGCTACCATTAATAATTTCCCTATTTATTATTAATGTTTCGCTGGTTGATTGTTATATTATGTCATTAATTTTTTTGTTTGAATACTTATATTTTAAAACTATGAAATTGTAATACCCGTAATACAATATACATCTTTTCAATAGATTACGCATGAATAACAAGCGAGCCTTCAATATTCTAAACCATGTTACCATCATCATTATCCACTACTTGTCTTATAATTATCATGACATAATTATTAGCGAGTACATACTATGGAGTATAAATATGTTACACCCTACAATATTTTTTTACTTTTGTTATTGAATGGTAAGAGATTATATATTGGAAATTGAAAATTTAAATTGAAATATTACATTGAAATACTTAAATTCTTCATTCTATTATTTGTATACATTTATAAATTTCTAATAACTTTTTTATATTAAATAAAACTTTGTAATTGTAATTTTCAAAGTCATCAATGATTTCCCTATGGTCAGGAATCATGTTAGTTTTATATTTGTTAGGATCGAAAGATGCTTTACATGTCTAATAAGGTAAATATTAATAATAATTGAAAGAAATTATTTATTAAGCTAGTTAATTATAAGGAACTTCTATATGGTGGCATCGAGTTTTTATTAAAATTTCATACTGACACTAATTTTTTAAATTCTACACCGTGGCCTGAGGTTTTATTTTTACAACGGTGACACACCTTAACTTAACCAATCAAACCCAATTATCTAATCACCATCGACTTATCTCACCAATCCAGCCAGCCACTGCCCACCCACCACCTCAACCGAGCCACCACCCTCCACACAGCCTACACACAGCCACACACCACCCCACGCACAGCCCACCTCTCTCTCTCTCTCTCTCTCTCTCTCTCTCTCCTCCCTCACGCTGCCGCACCAACCACCCGCGAAGGCCGCAACCAGAACCGTGCCGCCACGAGCCCACTGCCACCATCCCCGAGCCACCAACATGGCCCAATTTCCCTCAAATAATCGTTTTTTACAATTAGGGGTTTTACAAATTTGGGGGAAATTGGGCCACGTTGGTAGCTCGGGATGGTGGCAATGGGCTCGTGACGGCGTTGTGTTGGTYGCAGAATTTGTAGGTGGTTGGTGCGGTAGCGTGAAGGAGGAGAAAGAGAGGTGGGGCAACGTGAGGGAGGGGATAGAGAGGTGGGCTACGCGTGGGGTGGTGCATGGCTGCGTGGAGGGTGGTGGACGGTTGGATTGGTGAGATGAATAGATGGTGGTTAGATAATTGGGTGTGAATGGTTAAGGGTAGGTTGGGGTGTGTCACCGTGTAGAAAAATAAAACCTCAAGGCTAGGGTGTGGAATTCGGAAAACCTCAAGGCCACGGTGTATAATTAAAAAAAAATAGGTTGCCATCATATAGATTTTGACAAAACTCGATGCCACCATATAGAATTTCTCTTAATTATATTGTTGTTTCATAAAATACGACATTCTTAATTATATTGTTTTTATCAAATTAAACTTATTATTACTGAACATATATAATAATGCAAGCTTAATTCATAAAATATGTCAACAAAATATAGATTCCAAAATTTCATATAAAAGATAAATATTTCATGAAATACTACATATAATACCAATTTAATATCATAATATTATCGTTATAAAAACGTGAATATTATACGAGATTTTTATATAATAATTCTTGTAATATAATCACACATAAAATTGACGTAATATCTAATACATATATTATGATACTTTTTGTAACAAATATAAAAATTAAGCTAATAGTTACCATAGCTACCATATGACATTCATAATTAAAGATTATCTATATACATTATTTATTAATAATTTATAATACTATTTCAAAAATTAGGTTTTGTTATTTCCTATTTTTCTTAATATTTCACTGTCCTTTCATTGTATAATACATCCTCCGTAACACTTTTAAATGCTCACTTTCTTTTTAGGAAGATTTCAAAATAATGCATCACTTTGTTTCTTTTTCTTTTTAGAGTAGGACCAAATTTAAAATACACATTTTTTTCTTTTTATTTGGGGACCACAATTAAATTACTATTTTTTCTACACCTACTTTATTAAAAATAATCATTACACTTTAATCTTTTTCTCTCTTTTTGGCCCACCTAACACAACATCACTCTCTCAAATTGCCTCAAAACCGTAAAAATGCAAGTGAGCATTTAAAGTGACACGGAGGAAGTAGTTATTTGCATTTTCTCATATTGTCATCTTTCTTACGGAGTAATTGATATTGTATCATTTACATAGTATTGCACGCTAAATACGACTACAGGCCTACGACTACGGCTAATTGAGTCAAACTTTGGTCAAACATAAAATAATCACCGGAATACTTATTCATTGAGTCGTTATTATATTCCGTTCGTCCCTTTTGTTTATCGTGTTAGAATAGAGGAGAGAATGGAATTAAGAAAAATGAATCTTTAATTAATATAATAGGTTAATTTAATAAGATTCGTACTTGAAAGAAAGTTATTATATTTTTATAAGTATAATGGGAAAAGTAATAAATGTGTGTTGAAAAGTGAATTTTGGGGAGTAATTAAGTAGTGGTTAACTTTATTTAATATGATGGAAAAAAATAATAATATGGTTCAATTTACTATTAAAAAAAGATCGTGGAAGATCGAAATAATGAAAATATAAGGGATATATAAGATATATATTTAGGGGTAA
>SNQN01001341.1:29113-60479 GCA_008642245.1 Bassia scoparia
CCAGTTGGGATAGCGGCGGATGGTGCCATGGGCTCGTGTACGGCCAGATTGTTACATGGTCGCAGAATTTTAGTGTTGTGAGGTGAGTGGACTGGGAGCCGTGACAGCTTCAGAGGAGATAATGAGAGGTGCGGGCAACGTAGATGGGAGGGAAGAGATGAGAGTATGGGGTTGTAAACTAAGTTCTACCACAAGTGAGTGGGAGTGTGCATTCGCTGAGAAGTGAATGTGGCGGGTTGCAAAGGGAGTGTGAGGAGCGAGAGATGTGACGTATGGCACGCTATCTATGAAATAGATGGTGGTAATAAGGGTGTGAACGGGAGCTAAGGTTGGCGTGTGGCAACAACGTAGAAAAAAAACCTCAAGCAGGAGTGATGTGAATTCGGAAACCTCAAGGCCACGGTGTATTAATTAAAAAAAAATAGGTTGCCATCATATAGATTTTGACAAACTCTAAAATCGCCCTTCACCATACCTAGAATTTCTCTTAAAATAGTATGAATGTTATATCATAAATAAACGACAGCACATTCTTTAAATCGAGTCTTTAGACTGAGATCTATAGTTGTTTCATATTTGATCATACGAGTTAACTTTATGATTTAACTAGTTCTTGGAGAAATTGTATAACAGAATGATAATTAAACAGACAGGTAGCAACAATCCGTATACCCTTTCAATTAATATACTATGTCAACAAAAGATATAGATCCAATATATACTGTAATTATAAATAACCAGATAATCATTCTGCGTGATGAGCTATCAAAACATATAATTTATGAAGGATCATCACATTAATACCATAATAATTTACGTCACATGAACCACAGTCCAATATAAACACGATCGAAGACTATACACGTTAAGATTATTATTATATTCAAGAATTATTCTTTAATTAATAATTCACACATAAAAATTGACGTAATACTAATAATATCAATGTCAAGATTTATACATTGAGGAAAATCAGCATTTTTTTTGATGAAATATATAAAAATTTCAAGAATGTCTAAATAGATACACATAGCTCCAAATATGAACAATTCATGAAACACAAAATAGATCAGGATTATATACATTAAGTTTTATATAATAAATTATAGTTCAAACTATGCAGTCACAAAAGTAATAAAGGTTTTTGTTATTTCCCTATAAGGATTTTCTATTGAAGTTCACTTGGAGCCTTGTTCATTATAAATATACATCATCTCCCTCTCAATTTGCTTTCGTCAACACTTCTACACATGCTCCACTTTTTTTAGCAGAGAAATTTCATAGATATGAACACACTGCTCATTCACTTCTTCTTCTAGCTTTTTCTAGAGTATGAAGCCCCGAAAATAATAACGTACTGACTCTGTTTCTCTTTTATTTGGGGACCACAATTAAATTACTATTTTTTCTACACCTACTTTATTAAAATATTCATCAATACACATACTTTAATCTTTTTTCTCTCTTTTTTGGCCCCCACCTACACACCACATCACTCTCTCAAATTTTGCCTCAAAAAYCGTAAAAATGCAAGTGATGCATTTAAAGTGACACGGAGGAAGTAGTTTATTTGCATTTTCTCATATGTGTCATCTTTCTTACGGAGTAATTGATATTGTATCATCTTACATAGTATTGCACGCTAAATACGACTACAGGCCTACGACTACGGCTAATTGAGTCAAACTTTGGTCAAACATAAAATAATCAACCATGAATACAATTATTCATTGAGTCGGGTTAATTATATTCCGTTCGTTCCCTTTTGTTTATCGTGTTTAGAATAGAGGAGAGAATGGAATTAAGAAAAATGAATCTTTAATTAATATAAATAGGTTAATTTAATAAGATTCGTACTTGAAAAAGAAAGTTATTATATTTTTTATAAGTATAATGGGAAAAGGTAATAAATGTGTGTTGAAAAGTGAATTTTGGGGAGTAATTTAGATAGTGGTTAACTTTATTTAATATGATGGAAAAAAATAATAAATATGGTTCAATTTACTATTAAAAAAAAGATCGTGGAAGATCGAAAATAATGAGAAAATAAATAAGGGATAATATAAGATATATATTTTAGGGGTAAAACGTAGGCCTGAGCACGGATCGGATATTCGATCCGATATCSGATTTYGGATCGGATATTCGATATCCGAAAATCAGGGTATCTGATATCCGTATCCGATCCGAAATGTTTCGGATATCCGATATCCGAAAATTTTCTGATCGGATACTACGGATATCCGATATCCGATTTTGACTAATATATTTTTAAAAAAATTATATTAAATATATTTAATAAATTAAATTTTCATGAAAAAAAAAAATAAACTATTATTTGACAAAGTACCGGATCTCATTTCCCCACCGGATATCAGAAATTCAATATATGATTTTTTTCGGAATATCTGGATTATCGAAAATTTGAAAATCAATACCCGAGACCGGTTCGTTCCGTAATCTGATTCGAATCCAAATTTGATATCGGATATCAAAAAATCTTCATGCGATCGAATAATTCGAATTTTCGAATTTTCAGATAGTTTTCAGCCCTAGGAAAGTAAATTAATTGAGCTAAAAACTGATGTATAAAAAAGGAAATCAATACAAATGTAAAGAAAAGGAACACAAGAAAGAAACTGGTATAGAGGTAACACTAAAATGGATGGAGACTCGTTAATATGCTACTCCTCCGTTTTTTTTTAAGTTGTCCAGTTTCCTTTTTGGTCGTTTCAAAAATAGATTTAAACAATCTAAAAATACATTTTTAACTTTACCCCTACTTTATTACTCCTAAAATTATGATACCATTTTCTAAGTCAACATTTCATATATTTTACCCAATCTATTCACCGCAAAATACTAATTCCCAAATAAAATTTTATCCATATTTACTTCTTTTACCCTAATTATTCAACTTTAACCAACTTACTCAACTATTTTATTTCAATCACGAATCTCCTTAAAAACCGTTCAAAATTAGTATGAATACATCTAAAAAAAATAAAACGAGGAGTACAAAATATTTGTTGTAAAAGAGTTAACAGTAATCTACTTTACCTTTGTGAAATTCAATGAATCTAACATATTTAATACTGTAAAACGAAAGCAATATAACTTTATCAATGCCGTGCATCGCAGGGTATTATACTAACCGGAGTAATAATCTATTAAAACAAAGATATTAATGTGGTACCATGTTAATTTTTTGGGTCATCCTTCTTATGATGTGTAGAAGTTAAGAGGATAAACCAAGACACTTGTCTTAAATTCATATAAGACTATTAGGGAAATAAGCGGCATGGATTAGTTAAGTAATCATACAACCATGAAACTGCACCTATAAAAATATTACAACCAGAAAAACATTTTATCATATTCCAAGTTCCATAATATTAAAATTGTATCATTAGCCCAACTTTCCCCTAACACCAAAGTTAATTTATTGATGATCCGCCGATGACCATTACTCATTATAAGACTAATGACCACAGTGAAGTTGGATAAAAAATTATACCTTTGTTCAAATCATAAAATTAATAGATTTTTTAAACATCTTTTAAAATAATATTTTTTTTGTGTGAAAACACACCTTTTAAAATATTTTTACGTAATAGAAACAAAAAAAAAGGTTCAGACAGAGAAGAAGTCTTGATCCCCGTAATTTTTAGCTTTTACTACTTACAAACCTAATCTAACAATAATATCATTAACAAACAAATTAAACCTAATATAAATAATCCAACTAATTTAATTCATATCATGCTAATCTCCACAACCATCAATACACCACCTCTTTCTCTCTCCTCCCTTTCATTCACCAATCTCCCCTTTAGAGCATCTCCACAATGAAAAATCAATATTCCCTCCTCTACTAAAAACACTTTCTCATCTTCTTTCATCATGGATTTTTTCAATTCACCTTACTCACACCAATGACAACAAAAATTATCATCTATCTCTCTCTCTAATTTTCAATTTTACTCCCACAACACTTTCTCTCTCACTTCCAACTCATCAATTGTTATTTAGTGTTGTCTAATTAAAATTATGTTGAATTCCGGAATTAGTTAATCTGAATTAGTGGCTTTATTAATTATACCGTAATTTGTAATTTCGTCTTTAACTTATAATTCGGTTTATTTTATAACACAAGAATTAAGTATAAACCTGTTTTAATTTATATTTTCGGATTAAAACGTTGTCATCGTTTAATTTCGTTAGTTGTAATTCGAATAATATTAATTTCGGATTATTAATTTAAACACTTAATTATTTAAAAATTCGTTTTAAATTGTATTTCGGGGTTGCACCATATCATTAATTAATTTCGGCTAAAATTTTCCGAATTACATAATTATGCACTTTAGGAGATCGTCGGATCAATATTCGTAATTAAAATTGGAAGAAATAATTTAATTAAAATTGTTAATTCGTTGATTAAAATATAGACTAATAAATGCCATAAATAATTGACATAATGTACGGTAATAACTAACTTAAATTCAAATTCAGAAGCCTTAATAAGGAAAAAACCCTTTCAATTTGAAAAGGTTAAAAACCTCCTATAGGAATCTAATTAACTTAAATTATAACGAATGACATTTGGTAAGATCATTAATTTGATTCCGTTCTTCTATTCGTTCTCCAAAGTGTTAAATCACAAATTCATCCTTTTCAATACGATAATGAATTTGGCACTGTCACGCAAAGTCATTTCTTCGAGCAAATTAATTGTTCATGTTAACGGGACGTTCACCTGATAATTCAAAAACAGTTTCATCATTCCTCGTCCACTACTGCGCTAGGACTTCATTTGTTTTGTTTCCCTCCGCCTTTGCCTTGGACGCTGTATGAGGTTGGGTCTTCTACAAATTCAGCGTGATCTCTGCGTAACCCTGATACGTTCCCTCTTTCGTCTCCACAATCATATTATGCATGATTATGCAATGAGCCATTTTCATTATATTAGCGAGTGTTGGAATTCTAATCCCACGTAGAGATGGTCTTTCGTGTATTAATTGCAAAGCTCTATGCTTGTAAGACTCCAAAGCTACGTTCAACATCCTTCCTAACTGCTGCCTGACGTTCAGCGAACAATCGATGCTTATCAGTTTGTGGATGCTTGATTCCTTGTATGAATACAGCCCAATCTGGGTAGATCCCGTCGGTGAGGTAGTAGCACATCTTGTACCGGCGTCCGTTGACCCCGAACTCAGCTGGCGGGGCATGACCGTTCAACACGTCATCAAATACGGGGCTTCGATACAAAACGTTCAGATCATTGCATGACCCCGGTATACCGAAGAAAGAATGCCATATCCAAAGATCTTGAGTGGCAACCGCTTCTAGGATAAGGGTTGCGGTGCCACTTCGACCTTGGTATTGCGCTTTCCACGCAGCAGGGCAATTTTTCCATTCCCAGTGCATGCAGTCAATGCTACCAATCATTCCTGGAAAACCACGTTCTTCGTTAACACGTAAAATACGTTGTAGGTCTTGTAAGTTGGGCCTCCTCAAATACTCAGCTCCAAAATTATTTATAACACCTTCTGTGAATTTCTTCAAGCAAAGATGTGCAGTTGATTCACCTATCCGCAAGTACTCATCTGTGCAATCAGCTGCTAAACCATACGCTAGCATTCTCATTGCTGCACAACATTTTTGCAATGTTGACAACCCTAATCGACCTGTCGCGTTGGGTCTCTGTTGGAAGAACTCATCAGATGTGCTTACCGCATTGATGATACGAAGGAATAACTCCTTCCTCATGCGGAATCTCCTTCTGAAAATGTTGGGTGGATAAGTGGGGTTTGTAGCGAAGTAGTCATTGTACAAACGTAAATGACCCTCCTCACGATTTCTTTCAATTACACGTTTTCGTCGACGTGGTTGAGCTGCTAATGTTTTTTGAATTGTGAAGTGATTGATGATTTCATCCATGATTTCATCATCTAATTCATCTAATGAATTAGATGATGATGAAGATGACGATGAGCTACGTGTGAATGCCATTTTGATGATGGTGTAGTGTGTTGGTTGGTTTTGTTATCCTTCTTATGTAGTGAACGTTGTTATGTAATGAATTCTGGAATTACGAATTTGGTAATTTAACGTTTACATTTCTAAGCGTGCTTGTGTTGTCACATCAGTTCTTTATTGTGTCATTCATTTTGCATCAGTAGTGCCCTTTCAGTTCATTTACAAAGCATGCTTGAGTAGTCACCGTCAACTATTTATTTTGCATCAGTAATTTTCAGTGATGCCCTTTCAATTCAATCTCAAAGCGTGCTTGAGTAGTCACGTCAAACAGTGGGCGTCAGCAATCTCCATCAATGAAATTTGCATGCATGTTGCAGTGGCTTTTGACCGTTGAAAATAAAGTTGATGTACTCCATGCATGCAAGATGACAAACTCTCATAAATTTGCATGCATGAAGCATTTGTCCAAAACAATACGTGTAAGTAGTGCATATAAGAACAAATGAAGCATATGGACAAAACATTTACCATCTTAATTTAATTTTCCAAATGAACTTCTAATACATCAATTTAAAACAATCACCAAATTGACTAAGCAACACATTGCACTCAGTAAAATAAGCCTCAAATAGGAAAAACCCTTTCAAGTGAAAGGTAAAAACCTATAGGCAAAATGAGACAACTACACGAAACACAATACTAATCTAAAAATTAACCCAAAAATTCTCCGTACAGCTCCGCCATTAACTTGTCCTTCATCTTCTCTTCTGTTGGGGTTAATGGTGATGGCTTACTCAGCAACGTTTGCAACATGCTATGCTTCATCTCTTCTTTCCTCCGCATCTCCTTTGCCTTTTCTAATTCTAGCTTCTCCCTCCTTAGGCTTAAGTCATTTCCCTTCAAATCAGTATATATTTGAAGCTTCTCGTCTAGGCTCAAGGAGCCATCACCCGATGAGGATGACACACCTTTACCCTTGCGGTGTTGCACAGCCTTCGCCTTCGCCTTCTTCACCCCATCAGGCCTGACACTTTTTTTGGACACACCATACTCATCATCTTCATCGTCATCATCTTCAACGCGGACCCTTTTCCCACTGCTATCACTCTGTTTACTACTATCCGTGGCGACCCTTTTATCTTTGCCATAACAATTAGTCCAACGTTCAACCTTTGTTTTCCATTTCTCATAGTCACATAAAGTTTTCCAAGCGTACTCGTAAGAAAACTTCTTACCCTCTTGATGATGGAAGATCGTCTTGGCATGCTCGAGTATGTCCCTTTCCTTCTCCCCGCTGCGGCTGACTCGTTTAGATTCCTCATAGCAACCAACCCACTTCATGATGTCCGTGCACATGCGTTTCCAGTGCAGCTGCATCATGTTGAGATTTCGTTCAGGTAGTTCCGTGGGCCTCGAAGCACGAGCCGCCTGGTACGATTTATACACCTTTCTCCAAACCTCCGGCTTGGTTTGGTTTGTGCTCATAGTTTGATCAGTGCAATGCATCATGTAACAAGCTATCAAAGCCTCTTCCTCACGATGAGACCAAGACCGTTTGCTGGCTCTACTACAGGTGGGGTTTTGTTCTAGAGGGGTGGACAACACCGCGGGTGTGAGGATTGGCTCCGCAGCGTCCTCCTCTTCGTCATCATCCTCGTCATCATCCGCGGTAACCCAATTATCTCTGTTGCTGCTTCCTTGGTTGGGTGTCGCTGCATCATATTGTTGGGTATTTGGTATTTGAGAGAAAAAAGCATTAGGGGCTTCAAATTGTTGGGTGTTTGGGGTTTGATTAGAAAGATTAGTGGTGTATGGAGGTGGGTTGTTTTGCATATATTGCATAAATGCTTGGTATTCTTCATATGAGGTGAAACTTGGAAAATTTTGTGAGTTTGAAGGGTTGAAAGGAAAATTATTCATTATTAGTGATTTGTAAAACTAACAGAAAATGAATTTTAAAGCTTCAAATTAGTGAACTTGATTTTAAATAAGTGAAGGATATTTTAGAATTTTTTTTGACAATTTTTGTAGAATTTTATTTGATTTTCTACTATTTTTTTGGGAATAAAAACTAATTTTGACAATTTTTTAGAATTTAACAAAGGATGTTTGGAAGAGTGAATTGAAATGTGAAAATATATGGCAATATGGGTGTCTATTTATAGATCTTCCAAAAGTTAGGAATTTTGGTATTTTTTTTTTAATTTTTTTATATAAGTGAAATTGGCCGAAAACTAAATACAAAAATTGGAAGCAAGTGGAGCAGCAACGACACGTGGCAGCGCACGACTGGGCCGCGTGTCGCTGCCACTGTCAGGGGGCTTTATTTTTTTTTGACTGAAATCAGCCAAAACGACGTCGTTTTGGCTTGTTTTCAGCCAAAACTCGTCGTTTTGGCTGATTTCAGTCAAAAAAAAATAAATCAAAAGCATGAGTCAGCGTGGGGCCCAGCAAATTGCAGCAACATGATCGATCACGGAGCTCGTCTCTCTAAGACGAGTTGGGTGATTTATCACCCTAAGATTTTTTTTGTCACATGAAAAATCATTGGTGTAGCACCATGATTTTATAAATCATCAATTTTAAGATCAAAAAAATCATTGATGTAGTTGCTCTTACCACACCCCCATAAGACTCAACCTCTCAAACTCCTTTCTCTCACCTTTGTCGAAGAAACAAGCACCACTCCACCTTTAAAACTCGACTAGATCTCAACCCACAAACACCACCAACAAGCTGCAAACAAACACCGCAAACAGCGGCAAACTCCAAACGACGACTAGACAACGAAGAACCACCAACAAGGCAACAACTCCACAAAAAAGAATCGATAGAGAAGAGGGATGCGAAGGCAAAGAAGAGGTACATGCGAGGGCAAAGAAGAGGGACGCGATGATGGCAAGCACGACATAATTGAAGGCGACAGAAACGAAGAATACATGCAAAAAGTGCGTGTGACGGCGATGCGAACATTGTGGGCGAAGGTTGAGGGTTGTAAACTTGTAATGGGATTCTAAAGGTGGTGGGAGAGAGGGTGATGTGGTGATCGAAGGAAGTAGAACAAAGTTTCGGTGATAACATCGGAAATTATGGAGGAGAGAGAAGGTGGTGGTGGTTGAAATCGGTTAAGGTTGTGAAAATGAAGGAGAGTGGTGGACTAGTGGTTGAGATTGTGGGTTAAGTTAGGAAGAAAATAGGATTAAAGGGTGTAAATAGTAAAAATTAAGGGACGAAGCTCGATCAAAGGCTTTAGATCTTTTCATACAAACTTATTATTTATTTTTGGTCTCTTCTTAGATAAAATATTTTTTAAAAAAATTCTTTAAAAAAGACGTTTTTAAAGGGTGTTTTTTTGAAAAAAAAATGTAAATAATAAAGGAAACAAAATTTAGTATAGAACGATAATAAAATAAATGGAGAAAGTAACTATTGGCATTATAGAAGTAGATGATTTTCCTTTTAATAATGTATGCACAAGAGTTACAAGTATTTTATTTGGTAATTAGATTTTGGTCCATTACCATCACTTTGTGGACTTTGAGCCCAGGTTCATTTGGAGTACGAGTTGTCCAATTTATGGTATGGAGAAGAATTTGGTAATGATGACTTCTCCTTAAGAGAAAAGTGGCCCTGGCCCGAGTAAAACTATTGGACTTATAATCTATTGCCCATAATAAAATAAGACTTCGTTCACAAAACGAAGCAAGACCACAATTTTTTAGATTTAACTAGTATGTTGCCGGGCGTTGCTCCGGTCGGGTGTTACTGTTAATATTTTTTCCCACAATAATATACATTTATGTTCAATTCTTGTGATAAATGAAAAGATAAATTTATAAATGAAATTCATGGAATATATAGTTTATGTAGACATTAAAATCAATAATAAAAGATAGTATAGATGGCAACATCATGACAATCATTTGTAAGAGGTCTTGTGTTCGATTCTAAGTTTGAGCATAATTTGTTTTGTTAATTGATATACTAATTAAGATTGCATGATTTACATACGTTATAGAGTGCCACGTGGCACCTTTACATTGAATGGAACACCTTTTAATAATATTTATAGACTAGTATTTGGTCTGCGCAATACACAGATTCATTTTGTATTTGCTTTTGATTTTATGATGGAGATAAGTAAATATAGTTATATAGTGATAAAATAATCAAGTTAACAATAACAAAATGATTAATGTTTTAATGAAAAATCAAGTTTTCTATGATATTTCATCATATTGAAATTGAGAAAGAATTGAATGAGAATTTGTTGTGTTTCCTAAGAATATATAAAACTAGATTTAGCCTCGTGCAATGCACGGTTTTGACAGACGAAATTTGATTAAATTAAATTTTTGTTAGAGTATAATAAAAAAAAACAATTATGGCCTACATAGTAGAAATAAGAAAAAATAATAATTAAAATGATAGATAGAAAATGGGACATTTGATATATTAATGAACTATTTTGCTCATTTAATAAAATATGAATAACTAACATCTTGGAAAAATGAATACTCCGTATTTAAAAAAGGTTTAATTCTAAAAATCTTAGAAAATAATGTCAAATGTAGTTTTCGAGGGACTATTCTACTTAAGAATTTGACACGTGATATTGACAAATTCTTAGATTAATCTCATGCGTTGCATGGTTTTGACAAATAATATTTTTATTTGTTAAAATTTTGTAAGAAGATGATTAAATTGGAAAAATTAGTATAAAGTAGATAGTAATTATAGTATATAGAAAGATGATGAATTGATAATTAAAAGGGTAAGGAGTAAATGAGGCATGTGCAATGGTTGTAGCTATGGACTAGCTTGCAAATTCCAAAAGTCCCTAGCTACTTGATTAACCATTGGAACAAAATTGAACAATTAGCTTGACTTAGCAAATTAGCTCGACCAAACTAATTTGCTTGGGAGGAAAACTAAGTAAGTGCATTAAATATTAGTGTAGTTCCCACAAGTAAATATAGGTAAGTGGAACTGTAGAACATGTTTTAATGGAAAGCTAATTTAAAAATTAGCTAACCATTATGATATAAAGTAGCTTGAAATAGAAAATAGTGGAATTTTTATGTGGAAATGTAAGCTAATTTGACAATTTGTTTGCCATTGTACATGCCCTAATCTAATTAAATATAGTACTTAAACAAAATTGCATTTATTATTTATTTTTGAAAATTGGGAAGGTAAAAATTGTAAAAAAATAAAAAGAATAAATTAAAATAGAATGATTTAATTATATGTTTTGGAGGGAAATTTTTTTCATAAGGACGTGACATGTGGCAAACGCTTATGTAAGCATGTTCTGTTTTAATAATTATTTATAGATTTATAGATAGAGAATACTAGTAAAAAAATATATCTTTTGTAATTATTACGGAAAATTTTTCAAAAAATAAAAATCAATACACATAAGTGAATAATGAAAGAAATTTCAATTCCCCGTAGACCATGTTATTAAGTACAAAAAAAATTATTAAAAAAGGGATATATTATTCTTTTCGATTCCTTTGTTATGAAAAATAAGAATTCATTTAAAATCAAAAAAGTGAAATATCAAGTGACATCTTTTCTCGGTTCTTCATGCTATCAACTGGAGGAAAATATTAAAAAAAAAAAAGGAAAAGAGGTAAAAAAAAATGGGGAAGGAGGAAAGATGACACGTGTCACCAATTCCGCAATTTCATTTTATTAAATTTAGTAAATAGATTTTTTTTAATTTTAAAAAACTAAAAATGGAAAAAAGAAATGTTGCTCATAAGAAAATATTTATTTTTTAAAAAAAGAAAAGAAAATAAGTGAAAAAAAAGGGGGAGAAAAGAAAGTAAAGATGACATGTGAAATGATTTTGTTTGAAAAGAAAGGAAAATGAGTGAAAAATCAAAAGGGAAAAAAAGAAAAAAAAAAGGAAAAGATGACATATGTCATCATTTCTGTTGTAGCAAGCGCAATGTGCTACGCTACAATATTTCCAACTTTTGGGTTGAGAGAAGGGTGAAGGTTTTCCGTCAATACTGAGAGAGATGACCTCTATTGAACGCCGGGGTGGAACCTTAGCACTTCCTCCTTAACAAGGATGAAATCAAGTCTAATCCAACTCCTTAGCACTTCTTGAGTCCTTAGCACTTTGTACATGCTATGCCTCCTTAGCACCTGCTCAAAGGAGAAAAATCCTATTTGGATTATCTCCCCTCCGATGCTTAAGTAAGTATGGGAATTTAAGGGAGTAAAAGTGCTATGAGAATTAGAGAGAGAAAGTAGATAGAGATGCTCTCAAGTGTTGGTTGTTGAGAATGAGTAATGTGTGTAATTAATGGCTTTCCCGGGTATTTATAGGCGCTTTATCATCACCCTTGGAAGCCTAGATGAGTGACATTTGTCACCCGTCTATCCACACCATCGATTATCCATTACTACCGCTTTGGCGTATGAATATCTGATTATTGATCGGGTTGACTTATAACCGGGGCACTTGCCACCGAGGTTCATTTGACCCAATAATGAGTGGACACGTGGCTAGTGGATTCCACTTGTCACATCAATTTCACTTCAAAACTAAGTTATAAAATATATTTTTCTGAGGGAAGTTATTAAATATTTTATAGTTGATAGATTTAACAAGTAGTATCTTAGTCTAGAGATGATGTCCCAGGTAACTTTCAATTAACAAGTTGTTGTTGTTGTCGCCGTCGTCGTTGTTATTATAAAAAAAAACAAGAGTTTACAAGTAACAAAGGCGATCTAAAGATCTACAAGAAATTAGAAGGGAGACAAGATACAATCTAGGTCCCCTCTCCTCTAGCTATTATTATTACTAGTTTTTATGTGCACGCGATGCGTGCTTAGGTTTATGAAAATTGTATTTCATTATTAAAAATAATTATAAAATATGTATCAAAATAAAATGTTTATAGCTAATTAGCAATACAATTTTATTGAATTATAACGTCTTTTTTGAAATTCAAAATAAATCCATTAATGCTTCAATTCTTTGTTTAAAATTTTTCACTAATTAAGTTACATAATAAATACAATTTTCATTTTTTAATCACATAATAAGCAAAAGGGTAATTTAGACACATTTATTCATATTTTTTTCAAAATTCATTAAGGGTATAAAAGACTTTTAATAGGGGGGACACCATCTTCCTCCCCCCTTCCCTTATATAATAGAGATTATTATTATTATTATTATTATTATTATTATTATTATTATTTATCTTATTATTATATTATATTATATTATATTATATTATATTATATTATATTTTATTATTGTTATTATTGTTATTATTGTTATTATTATTATTATTATTATTATTATTATTATTATTATTATTATTATTATTATTATTATTATTATTATAAATTTTCAAAACGTGTCAAGCGTTACAAACAACAAAAAGATCAAGTGATCTACAAGAAGTTGGAGAGGAGCCGAGATACAATCTGGACCCCCACTCCTCTAGCTATAGCGAACTTGATCCTACTGAAGATGTRAACAGTTGCACGCACCCCAATATCCTGAGCTCGATCTAGAATACRCCTGGATCCGCTTCCCCAAACAAGAGAAGGCAAAAGGAAAAAAGTCGCAGCCAATAATGTCCCTATACCTCGCCGCATATTTATCCCGCTTCCGTTGTGTTGTTGTTGGCTTGCTGCAACCACCTGACCAGGTACGAAGTCATCCAACCCAGACTATGTCAAGAGAGGATACCGTCAGGTCAATACACACATCCAGACTGTTATCCCAAGAATAAAGTAACACATCTGCTGGTTGAAGAGTCTCGTCGTTCCCATCARTTAAACCAACATAAACCTCATTGCGAGTAGAAAACCTAGACCGATAATAGACATCTTATTTACTCTAACATTAACGAAAAAACTCTTTCGTGAATTCAAGATCATTACTCAACCCAATCTATATCATTAAACAAAATTTAGATTTTCTACATCATACCCCTGGAAAATTGTACTTTCTGCAATATACCCTCATTTTTTTTGCACTTTCTATTGTACCCTTAAATTTTACAACTCTTCTATAATATAACCTTAATGGTTACTTTTTAACCATATGATTTAATTTAAAATAATTAATAAATAAACAATCAACAAACCCCACTCCACCATTCTTCATACTCCACTCGCCAYCGRACAACGCCTCCGACGCCACTTCTAGCCCATAAATCATAGCCCAGTCAAGYCGCCATCTTCCCCGCACGAGGTAGAAAATCCCAACAAAATTTTCTAAAATGGAGGTATATTGTAAAAAAATAAAAAATCAGGRATATATTGTTAAAAATCTCAACAAAATTTATCATTTCATTACAATAAAATCCGAACYAGAATCAACTAAAAAAGCAACCTCATTACATTTTCTAAAATTTTGCACGCACAATTTTATTTATTTTATCTAATTTACTAATATCTTTTTTTATCAAACAACATGAACACTTAAATACAATTTCAAAAGGTATGCAACAACAAAATAAAAAACGGATGAAGTATTATTTTAAACTTCGTAATATATTTTTCTATCATCTTTGATATCCATCATTTTTAAAACAATCGTATCTTGTATTTATTTCGAGTCTGAATCTGTATCTGTATGCACATTCATATAAAAATCTATGCAACCTACTAAAAAAGTTGAAGTGGACTTGTAGATATTAGAAGTCTAGGTGTGAAACTGACTTCCATACTCATCTATTCTAATCTACTACTACCACTCCACCAGCCCACCAAAGTCTCATTCATAACTGCCCCAACAAGATGAACATCCTCACGAGTCACTAGCACTACCTTCTCACTTGTATTAATCTCCCATTGAAGAAGAGTTTCACAAACTACATTATACTCTTACTAAAAGTCTAAAACAAAATTATGAGTAACTCTTAGTTTATTTATTCCCCAAATTAAAACCCAAAAGAATCTTAACCACTCTATTCCCATTTCCCTCCCACCAAAACAACAAGAAAACACATAAAAACTGCACCACTTCCAATAGACACAATTTTAAATATAAACCTAACTCACTTTTAACTACTCAGTTTACTCACTCCAATTTCCAACCAATTTACACTATTCCACAAATTCATACACATTCCCTCCTCTCTCTCTCCTCTCTCTCTTTCTTCTCAATTACACAACTCCCAACACACCACAATAATCACTCTCATCTTCTTCTCACTTCTTCTACAATAATGGAATGTCAATGTCACCTCACTATTAAACTCATCTCCTCTTTTCTCTTCTCATTTAGTGGACTCAAAATGCTCAAACACTTCTGAGTTTCATCTTGTTCTAAGCATTTAGTTCAGTCTCAAACTTCAATTCTTCTTATCTTTCAAGCATCAAAATACACAGGAAATTGCTCATTCCAATCACTCAAATCAACCTCTCATCTCACAACTTAAGTGGGACTATTCATGGAAGTCTTAAGGAACCTTTCACACTTGCATCTTTGGATCTTTCACATAATTTCCTAAAAAGGTATGTTCCCACTTGGCTTTGGTCCCTCAATTCTCTTCTCAAAGTCAACTCTCCTTCAACCAATTTGGGGTAGTCTTGGAATTTCACATGACCAACATTTGTTGAAGTTCAAAGCAGCATATCTTTCACACAATAGGTTCACCAAATTGTGTTAATTTTTCTGGGTTTTCTCATTTGAAGTTTCTTGATGTTTCTGAAAATGATTTAAAGTTTTGCCTTTTGGGTTTTTGCATAATTGAGCAATGGAGTATCTGAATATTTCAAGCTGTAATTTTTTCTGGTACATTAAACCCCATTAAACCTTGCAAATTGAAATATTTAGATGTTTCAAACAATAATTTTGTGGGTGATTTCCTTCTGATTTCCCACCACTGCAAAACCTCAAATTTCTCAACATTTCACTCAACAAATTCAAAGAAATTCCTCAAATGAGAAAACATACTACCAAAAATGGCCAAAATGCGTTTTTTAATGCAGGAAAGTTCAATTCTTCCGATGCTGTGGTTGCAAATTCGAAGATCCCCATCATAAATTTCACAAAAAAGAAAGTCCCATGAAAAACAGAGAACAGAGCACCAAAATCAAGGAAAAAATGGGTTAAAATTATACTTGGTGTGTCGTTTGGTTCACTAGAATGTCGTTTGGTGTCTTGGTGTCTGTTCCTCATCCTCAGAGAAGAAAAGTGGGAAGAGTAAAAAAAAGTGGGTGATCTCCAAAACAATACAAACCCATTTAAGATGGATAAATCAGGGCCGTTCAATTTCGAGACAGAATCAGATTCATCATGGATTGTTGAGATTAAAGAGCCATCAACTGCTCCTGTGATGATGTTTGAGAAGCCTTTGATGATTGACTTTAAAGACTTGATTGGCGCCACGTGTCACTTTGGGAGGAGTCCCAGCTGGCAGAGGGAGGTGTGGGCCCCTTTATAGGGCTGTTCTTCAGGTGACCTCCACGTGGCAATCAAGGTGTTGGAAAATGCTAGGGGAGTTGACAATCAAGAAGCTGTTGCTATGTTGAAGATTTGTCAAAGCTTGCATCCTAATCTGTTGCCTATTTCTGGTTATTGCATTGCAGGTTAGCTCTATTTTCTCTTAACTCCTTTATTGCTTATCCATAAATGAAACAATATGTGAATGTTATAGGTGGTTCGTTTCAAATTACTCCGGCAACTTTCAACAAAAATGGAAAGAGTAACGAGTAATAATATAATAATACAGTATAAAATGGAAAACAAGATCATACCAATTATATTCTAACTTAAACCGAATCGAACCGAAATTAACTGAATAATCAAAACAGCGTGGTTGCACCAATGGGACTGTCATGCACAGTTGGATGAGGGGTCTTTTTTTACAGTTTACTCAATTGGTTTATATATCTGGTGGTGACAAAACTGACAAATAGCGAGTGAGGTTGAATTTGATGTGTTGACTTTGGATTATTTGAA
Organism: Bassia scoparia; assembly: GCA_008642245.1. Classification (NCBI taxonomy): domain Eukaryota; kingdom Viridiplantae; phylum Streptophyta; class Magnoliopsida; order Caryophyllales; family Amaranthaceae; genus Bassia; species Bassia scoparia. The sequence goes on from SNQN01001341.1 coordinate 46,047, forward strand.
TTTTATTTGGAGCGACGTATGCAAAGCATTAAAGAGGGTTCACGGAAGATTATAATGGTGCATTTGAGTTCAGAAATTGTCTTACTCTGAAGATTTATTGCATGGTTTGTATGATAAACTATGTTACGCAAGGATAGTAATAACATGCATGGCCATCATTCATCATTCATCATTCATCATTCATCATTCATCATTCATCATTCATCATTCATCATCATCATTCATCATTCATCATTCATCATTCATCATTCATCATTCATCATTGTACCTTGGAATTCGTGTCTCTGCTATTTGAGTATGTGTTGTTTTCTCTTGTTATCAACATGACAACAGAATCAGAGCATAATGCGATCCAAGTTTCACACCCTGATGCTTTTTAGAGTACGAAGGCATAATACAATATACGGTGTTTATTATTACTAGGCAACATACTACGAGTAAATTGTTTATCTTTAGGTCATTTCTGTTACTGTATATGAATTTGAGCATCACTTTTTATACAAAAGCACGTTTTAGAATAACTTTAGTTCATTCATATGGAGTATTCACTTGAATATATGTCCGTAGATATATATAGCGGTATATACATATCCTTGGGTACATTTTGATTTATACTCAGAAAAAAAGTTTAAAAGATTTCTATAAACAAAGGAAACAATGAATTGTATATAGTGTATAGCGAGAGAATTATTCTTTGCATGATGCATGCAAATTCTCATGCAAAATCATTTGGTCTTGGAAGCAAGAATAACTTTTGGTGTGTTTTAAATCTTTTGTGGGCTTTTCGTGTTCAATATAATTAGCATTCGTATCAATCGAAAACGAACTTATAAAATATTAAATTGGATTATGATAAAGAAATTTCAAATATTAAATTAGATTATCATAATAAAGATTAAAGAATTTTCTTTTGAAATCCATTGATTAAAGAGAGAACAATGACCACACCAAAAAGTTTTTTGTGATGACTAAACTTTTTTGGTCATCACTTATTCAACTAAATGTGTGAAAAGAATTTTGTGACAAATACAATCAATATTATTTTATAATATAAACGAGAATACTRTTTGTTTTATGGTATTTGGTATAATTCATTGACCTTTACGTCCAATATAATGTTGACGTATTTAGTAGGTAATTCTAATAAATGACAATATTGATTAGGAGCTTTATATGTGTAATAAATATGATMGATTGTACAATTGTCAAAATAATGCATGATGAATGAACTTGTTTTACATCATATCATATGGATTATGTAGTTTGGTGCGTCTGATTGCGCCAAAAATATCACTTCAAACTTGTGAATTGTGAGACAACGAGACATGTAGATGGTGTTACTATCGTTAAGTCAAGCAACAAACAAATATTAAGCAAAAGGACAATTTATAAGTTACGTGATATTCGAAACATTTCTTTTGATCGATTTGGTCTAAGATATAAAAGAGGGTCTAGTTCTCGACTTCTCGGGTCCAAATAGTACTCCCTTCGCTCTCAATTTTTGTTTTAAAATAAAACCTTATACAAGTGTGTATAATCTATATATAGATCAATACATGATTTATTTTATAGTGCTCGTGCTAGATTTAGATTTTGCCAAGTGTATTAAAAATATTCGGTGATCGTCTACTGACAACCATCGCTCTTTAAGTAAGAAGCATGATCGGAAATTTGACCAATAATTAATTTTTTATTTCAATTAGGATATGTGATACAGGGTACTTTTTGAGGACATTCTAAAGAATAATACAACACACGAGTATCTTTTTATATAGTCGAAAAAAAGTTTTATTTTTATAGAACGGATAATTAAAATATGTAGAGTAATACTCGGAAAGAGTGGATGGAAGGAGCGTGATGGTTAAGAATAGATTTAAAATTAATCATGCATTAGGATGTTTTGGGTGACCTAGAAACCATCTACTGAGAAGGAATATCGCCCTGTACTAGTTTTGTATAAAGACCTTAATCTTTTAGCCAAGTCTAATTAGTTTTGATTATACAATTATAGCAAAGTCATAAATTCATATTRATGTAGTTTTCGATGGTTGTAACTAGAACATGGAATTATTAATTATTAGCCAAACTTTAGGCACCACTTGACATGGGTCAAAATCAGACAAAATTTGCAGGGATGTTGTCTATATATACACAACGAAATTTCTCCTACGGAGTATGAAACTTTTAAGGTGTTTCGTATTAGTCTATGTAAACTTTTCCATATCAGCTTTTACCTATTTTAGTCGATTAGAGTTGATGTAAACGCCAAGATTTTCTACACGTTTACGATTTATCTTTAAGATTTCATTTCGTGATAACAATTACTCCCATTTGTTACCTTCTTAAGTTTTATGAAACATCTTTTATTGCCCTCTCCTAACACTCCAAGTGATTCATATAAGAATGTTTTCATTCCATTATAATAAACCAAACATTTAGTAATTGTAATGGCTAGCATTGCATTTTCTTCTCTGAACAAACTCATTTCTATATCAACTATCAAGGCTATCATATGACTCAAATAGAGCTTCAACAAAGGTCACTTACTGACGATCAGTTCAATTAAGTTTAATAACTTCAAGACTTATACCGTATACGAAGTAAGATAGCATTAAAAAATATTATATTAATTGCCACACTTTCTTTGCAAGTTTATGCTTGATGAGGGAGTTATTGATAAATTATGCACGCAATAAGTATTCTTTTTCCACCTTAAATGTGCGTTAATTGATTTGGTTAATACTTATGAGAAATAGTGTAAGTAGGTCTATTTACTTCAACTTATTTCAGTTAGGCCAATTTAATGTTTTTCGAACTAGTGCTCTGACATTTAGTTATGATTCACTCACAAATATTAATAGACTTGCAGACCTACCTTATTTTAGTACTCGAAACGTCATCTTCTCCCACTGAATTGTTGGATTGACCTTATTAATCTCTTATACTACCAACACTTATTATGAGTATTAATAACATGCATGAGTTTTCATATAACTCTAAGTACTTTATATCAATGCATGCAATTAATAGAAAACCATAAAACTACTAATTTAAATGAAACTGTTATATGACAAAAGAGGTAGTAGAATGTACGATAGTGCACACCTTTTTTCCGATACTAAGGACATGTTTACATTAACTTAAAACAATTAAATTGTTTATGAGAGAAGAAAAAACGAAACCGAAGTGAAATGAAAAGTTGAAGTAAATAGCCCTAATACGATACAATACACAATGGGTGTGGGGATTCTAACAGTACTCGCTCTAAGTGTGACATCAGTAACAATAAATTGAGTTGGAAAATCTAGATAGAATCTTCTTTTTACAATTTATAGTGAAAATTCGATGATACTTCGTATTATATAAATTCTTACATTTAGGCAACCAATATATTATACACTCAGTTAGCTAGGTAGCAAAACAGTTGGATGATTGAGCCACTCTATGAAATTAAATTTTGAAAATGGCATTGTATGTGTTGGTTAGGTGATTTTGAAGACATAACATTAAATTTTTGTTTTCTAGTGTACGAACAGTAGGACCTTGAATTTAACTACAATGAATTGTTTCTTGAAACTTCAATTCATAATTGTCAGCTCCAATCAATGCATATTTTGCCTTTGTTTTTTCAACTCATAATTGTAGCTCATCAATGCTTCCTCCATCTTTCAATAAATTGTTTTGCCAGGAAGGAGAAGCTAGTACTGTACGAGTTCATGTCCAATGGTGATTTGCAATCATGGTTACTAGAGCTCCCACCGGGTAGACCCAACGTGGACGACTGGAGCACCGACACGTGGAGTATCGAAATGACCTAGAAGCCTCCTCCAGTAATGCCACGTCGCCCGAAAAGATTGATTGGCTCACGCGCCATAGGATTGCACTTGGGGTGCGCGTGGGCTTGCCTATCTTCATCATGCCCGGTCCAACCGGTGGTCCACGGCCACCTGTGTGTCGTCGAACATCCTCCTCACCGATGATCTCGAGCCGTGTTGCAGACTTTGGCATGACCTAAGTGAGAACGTGGGTCCGCCATGGATGATGTGTATGGGTTCGGACTAATCCTCGTCGAGCTAATGTGGGGTCAATCAATCAAACCAGAGAGTGTAAATAGAATCAGAAAATCCATTAGGGGGTGCAACGGAGCAAGACTGCTAGATCAAAGGCTCAAGCTCGACGACGACTCTGCAATCGGAGCAATCGAGTGTCTCCGAGTCGGGTATTTGTGCACGCCGGAAAACACTAGTAAAAGACCAACAATGCAACAAGTTGTAGTCTACTCAAGGACATACACCCTAGTTAACTACGTTCAATTTTTTGAATTTTTGTTTTGGATATCACTCAATGTCCCCAATGCAAAAGGCGCGTGATAGATGGGAGTACAAATATGAACTATTGAAGGGCTAAAACACTCTTGTGTTTAAGGTCCCAAAAGAGATTTACTCTTTTGCCCCCACATCTTAAAAATTGGGCACACTCCATTCAGCTGTCTTTTGCACCGCCTACGATGCGCCTTTTGCCGCGCACATGATTTAATATCACAATTTTAAGGCATTTTATTATTCTTTGATTTTGATTCTACTCTATATTTATTTTTAATGTTTTTTAATAATTATTTTTGAATTGTTTTTGTGAATTATTTAATGTATATACAAGTCAAGGAGAATATAAAAGGGATAATTTATTTAATTTTATATTTAAAAAAAAATGGACAAAAAGAAGTGGGTAAGGAGGGTGAATAAGGAGAGGTGATGAAGTGTAATAAGCAAAGAATCCCACTAATTATTTGTCTTTTTCAAGTTGTAAGGAAAAAAAGAAATGAATGATTAATCCCTTTTATTCTCATAATAATAATGTGATGTGCCCATTTTTAAAGTTAAGGTTTTCTGCTTTGGCTTTTTGTCTTTCTCAGTTTCCTTTTGTTTTCTTTTGCAAATAATTGTAGAATCACCTTAGGATATATCAATGAAAAGAATAAAGTTTGAATGATTGGAACAAATAAACACCTACATAGTGATCGAATCTCATTATTAACTTTTTAATAAACAAAATCCCATACCTCATAAGTTTATTACAATTGGATAAAGTTTTTTATTACAATTGTTCTATGATTCACTTTTTATCCATCTGAAACATAATCAAAGATAAGTAAAAGTTACTGAAATCATGTAATTTGGTTTATTAATTACCATTGATCATTTTTYTCTATTTGCATGTCTTTAGACATATAAATCGTGATTATTGAAGGGCGTTTGGATTATCCTCGTCTAATGTGGTGGGAGTCGCCTAATGGTCAAGGTGGAAAATTCAACCACCTCATACGATCATACCTTTGTTTAAAAAAGAACACTTACTTGAATAATTGAAGGAGGGTGGTTGTCCACTTATTGTTGCCTAGGTTGGTGTTGGTGGTTGTCGGCATTGGGTGGAGAACGGGTTCGATAGTCGTGGTTTGTTAAATTGAGTTGAATGTGTAATTTAAAAAGTACCATAAAATCATTTATTTTTTTTTACCATGCATGCAGTCAGTAGTAAATTTTTTTTAAAACCATATTAGTCAATTGGCCTACAGTTTTTTTTTTAACTTTCTAATACTATGTCTTTATCCTCCCTGTTGTTGATTGACAGAAATTGTAATGCTTTTGATTCAAAAGAAGAGCACTTTAGATCTGCTGTCAATTATCACAGTATTTAACAGAATTTAGAAGAGAATATTGTCGTTAGGACCATTCCATTTGGGTAATTTTACTTTACTTTATGGTTTTCCATAACAGAACAGAAGAGAACAAATATTGGGATGCCAAAATCAAAGCACATTCATTCAGTAAAAAAGATGAATCATGCCTACATTGGCTTCATGCGCCTTGTTAAGTATTAGGTAGTTTTGAGTGTGCTCTTACAATTTCCAACTAAACTAACCTTGTTGCCATGCTCTTTGTCCAATACTCCAATGAATTGTTCTCAATATATGTTTGCATCTTTTGTCTAATAGTTGGATACATTATTAGGAGATAAAAACCGCTTATAATATATGTATTACTTCATACTTTCTCCGTTCCACCAAGTTCATATTACTCTTACTCATTATTCGGAGYTGGAATTCGAAAACTAATAAAAATAAGGCGATTTGAGARTTAGAACTTAAAAGACAAWATTTGAGGATAGAGATAAACAAATAAAATTGTAATTTAAAATTGCATGTGGGTATTACAAGTTGTATAAACCCGACTCACTTAATGGACCACCACATATATAATTAATATTGGTCGTATAAATTTTTCAAAAATAGAATGGTTAGTTTTGACATAATTCATAGAACATTCATTTGAGAAAATGACATGACTTTGATGAATAGATTAAGCACATAAAAAGATTGTTTTTTATAGTATTTTCACTTGACCAAATCACCCCTTAGAGATTAGAGATTTGATAAATAAAATATTAACATCATAATTCGATATAAATAAATAATAGAGATTTTCATATATACGAAGTAAAACTAAATTTTAATTTGAACCATGCTTATGTTCTACACACACGTGTACACTCTAAAGCTAAACTAGTACTATATGTCACTAAAATAAATTGTTCTATAAGTGTCAACTAAAATTATTCAATCAAACTTTTTTATTATTTTATTTTTGTATAGCTTTTGTCTGTAAATTTCATAAAATTTATTAAGATATGCCCTTATTTAGTGTTGAAATATACATAATTTAGTAAGATGTCAGCTAATATCCTTTCATGACATCTTGATGAAGATGGCCAACTCTTATTCCAATATTATGAACTTATAATGAAGCATCTTATTCTTCATTCTTTAGACGAGAGTTTATGTTTTTAAAAAATAAATAAATAAATAAATAAATAATAAATAAATAAATAATAAAATAATAAATAATAAATAAATAAATAAATAAATAAAAATAAATAATATAAATAAATAAATAAATAAATTAAATAAATAAATAAATAATCAGCCTCAAGTTTCATATTAACAACTCATTGCCTTAGAGGAGGCCAAAGAAACAAATCTCAAAACTCATAAGATTTGGACTTATAATATAGGAAATTGAATAGCACAATCATATTTATTTCTTAAGTAGTAAAATAATCCGTAGTTTCCTATTATTTTCGTGTAGTTTGTTTAGTGTAATAATATATTTACCATGTACATATTCGCTTTAATATTATTTAGCTAAAGAGTACAAGATTGTCAATTTTTAGGCGGTTATATTATTCAGCATACTTACTTTCTTCACCAAAAGTTTATTCACAACCAAATGACCATCTATTGTTATGAATATCGGGCTAGGCTTATAGAGGGGATAAAGGCAAATTTGGAACAAACTTTTCATAAGGTAAAGTCTGAAATGATTTTGACATTAATATTCATCTCACATAACAGTGAAACTGTAAAAGAAGAGTGACCACGGTTAGTTTTCATGCGACGAGAAGATGCAAGATGTCACTAGCAGAAAAACTGATAATCAATTGCAAGTGTCTAGTACAACTTCTCGAATCAATTGGGTATTTGTTTAACACTTAGATAACAAAAAAAAAGAAGAATTTTCTACATTATACCCCTGAAAATCGCGTTTCCTACAATATATCCTCTTTTTTTTTTTGCCCTCTCTATTGTTAGTATTCTGCCCTTGATTTTTTAATATCTTTCTGGCAACATAACCTTTATTGTTTAATTTTAACCATACATGGTTAAGTTTATTTAAAAAACCTAATAAAAACAACCACCCCCACCCTACCACCATCGCACCAATGTCGATCGTACAACACCGTCCCCAACACTCTCGCGAATACCCTTAACCCCACAATTGAAACCCCAATCAACCCCACCCTTGACTCAACCCTAGATCCCCCTCACCAAGGTCACCACTATCGAGCCTCATTTGAACCACCACTCCTCCCACCTCCCTCGCGAACGCCACCCTCACAAACCTCCCACCACGCGAATTGAACACCCCAAATAAACCCTAACTTCACAATTCGAACCCTAAGCTAATTCGAAAAACACTATTTTGCAATTAAACTCAAACAATCAAAGCCCTAAGTTGTTTTTCGGATTGATTAAGAATTCAACTTGATATTAGGAGTATGAATTGATTTAGGGGGCTTCAAAGGGGTTGTAGTGCAATGACGGTGGTTCTAGTGTGGGGGTGGCGAAGGTTAGGGGGCTAGTGGTTGTAGTGTCGGTGGTGGGGTTGGTGGGAGTGATTGTTTGTTTTATGATTTTTTTTTAATTTTATGTTAAAATAATAAAATTACTTGTTAATTAAGTTTGCGTTTAAATAAAATCATTAGTTTAATGGAGAAGTTTTCGTATATCAAGGTACAATAGAGAGGGCCAAAATATGAGGATATTTAAGAACTCAATTTTTCAATCTGGAGTATAGGTGTAAAAATCCCAAATATATATATATATATATTAATACTTATATATATATATATATATATATTATATTATATTATATACTATATATATAATATATATATATATATATAAGAATACACAACCTTTGGTGAAAACTAAAACTTTTAATCTTGACGTAGGGATTTCGAAGGAACGATCACGATTTTCTATGTATTATACTTGTATTTCAATCTGGGCGTACATTGAATGTTTAAGGGGTACACTGTATTGTCACAAAGTAAACTGAAGTCTGTGTACCCCTTTACTACTTGTATGTTACCCCTTTAAAATGTTAATGTATTCATTTATTTTGGTTTTACAGTGGGCGTTTTTCATATAACTGTGGTTTTCATTGATCCTGCTCTTATACTATATATATATATATTAATATTATATATATTATATTATATATATATTATATATTATATAATTATATAATTATATATATATAATATATCTGGGATCAATGATGTAAGTTTCGAAAATTCATCCTAACATGATACAGAAATTTCCTGAGAGAGCTAAATTCATGTAGCGACTACAAATTTGCTATCATCAATATTACACAAAATGCTTGGTTCATTAATGTTACATAATTGTACAGGAAAGCGTTCCGGTACCTGGATAATTACAGTTTTGTAAACTTCATTTCTTTCCATATACTCCTACCATGCCAACCTAATTAGGTCGAGTAATTCTTAGAAGTTCTAGGCGGTCAAATCATCATTATGCTATATAATGTGTGAATTCAGAAAGCTAGAGTGAATTTACCATGTATGACACTTGAACCATGTTGAGTACATGCCTGAAGCATAGCACATTTGCAAAGCAGAGTAGCACATCATACCCAGGCCGCTATGGGAGGGTGGCAGATTCAAGATCTCATTACTGATTTTCTTGCCAGTCCAACTCCCGTAAACTTAAAATCATGATCTTCTTCCACTTTCTATCACTCATATCTTTCTCCTCTGCTGTCTCGCCGTTCTGTTGCCGAAATTTCAAAAAAACATCAATATTCTGTACTAGCAGCAGTCTGCTAGATAAACAAATATACAGATCACAGTAAGCCCAACAAAACTGTGTTGACCTCTTGACAAATGCAACTTTTATTCTGAAGGCGCAAAAGAATTTTTTTTCTGTCCCCGACTAATACAGGATAAAACAAACAAGATTTGCTATTCCCCCCTCTCAGATCTTAAAAAGTATTACGTGCAACCAGGAAAATAGGAGTGTCTAACTGTCTATAGATTATGAAGAAAGGGAACTTGCATATTGGGCAGCTAGTAAAACTACTGACAATAAACATACATGAACGGGACTTCACAAAAGAGGGGAGAGAGGGAGGACAACCTCTCATGGAAACTTCACCAGCAAAGCTTCAAAGAAAAACCTTGGGGCATGTTTGTATTGAGAGCACTGTAATAATGGGTAATAAAAGTTTTAAACTAAGTAAAATGAAGCAAGTTTTAAACTAAGTAAAATGAAGCAAAATCAAGGTGATGACAAGGAGATGATACTATGATTGAATGATTTGGTAATAAAAAGAGAGATGGAGACATTATAAACCCCAAAGTGAGGGTAATGGTTAGACTGGTTACCTAGGTAATATTTCCACATTCCCTCTATTTACTCCTTACCAACACTAATTTATCCTCTCCACCACCACTTCATCCTCATCATTATAGTCTCTAACTACCTTAATTTTCCCTCGACTTTTATTACTTCTTAATGCATTACCCTCAAAAGCATGATTAAGATGAAATGAAAACCACACAATATACTCACACAATATATAAGTTGTAGTTTCAATTTAAGCTTATTATAACTACCAAGGACAACAGCAATATAAGTCAAAAGACATAGCTAGAAGATGCCATTACAACCAACAACACCCACATAGCTTAAAACAAMCATTAAAGGTAAATATCAAACCTTTAAAAACTTAAAAAGCTCAAAGGATCCTTGCCATCTTCCTAAAATTACCCTAAAAACTAACAAAAACTAGGGCCTCATTTGGTTGCCATTGGAAATCACTTCCCATGGGAAGTCAAATTTCATTAGAAGTAACTTCCCWTGTAAGGCTTTAGGAAATGACTTTGGGTGTTTGGTTAACCATRGAGGGGSAGTTGTTGACATTGCTTTTCCACACTTCAAGAATCTCTAAAATTCACATTTTCCGACACGAAAAGTGGGATTTAAATGAGGTCCACGAAAAGTAGGAGTTGAAAAGAATGAACGATCCACGCTGTTATAGCGTTCGAAGCCAAGTGTTGCGTTCTCTATCAGCCATTGCATATTTATTCATGGATGGAGAACTTACTCGCACGGTGCAGGCCCAGTATTTAGTAGGTGAAGAACCACGAGGTATAATTCCAGAAAGACGCCGCGCATGGTCAAGGGTGTGTTACTTAATGTTTTTTATTTAATAAATTTAATGCAAGGGCTTACACTAGTAGATTGTAATTGACCGGAGCTGCTTCAAACAGGCCTGTTAAGTTCACTATTTAACGCGCTTTTGAGCGCACAATATCTTTCCAACATAAATTGATGGCCTCGTCTTATGAGTGCTTCTTACCCGTTGCTAGTTCTAGTGTCTATTTCCAAAAAGTTCATCCTTTGAGATCCGATTATACTCTATACCAGTTTAATGAATAAAAAACTTCGCTACCGAACGGATCTTCCCGAAAGGATGTATTACTGTTCCATGCACTATTGAATGCTTGCTGTGTTTGGTAACTAGCTTTTTGGTATCACAATAGAGTTTCATCCATTTAGGAGTTTTGACTGGTCAAAACTCTAAGAGTATGTTTGCGTAAACTAGAGTTTTCCTAGCAGTTTGGTAATCAAACTCCAACAAAACGATGCCATAATGCAGCGTATTCCTTCAGTTTTGTCCACCTAACATTATTTTTTAGACTATTTACCCAATCTTGGTATCAATACTTAATATCAGCCTCGTCCTGGCAAATTATGAACCCAAATATCCACAACACCAAAAACCACCTCTGTTTCGAACCACTGATGCACCTGTGACCACGCCGCGGCAAGCTTCCTCGCCACCCCACATACCAAGAACAATTCATAACCACCAAAAACCAAATCCGGCAACCAGAAACATACCGACTACAAGACGCATACACCAAACCCAAATTTACTAAGATGAGGAGGAGAGAGAGTAGGATGAGATAGCGTGGCTAGCTGATTGCTGATTGAGTGTCTTGAATTTGTTGTGTGTTCCTTGATATGAGAAGTTTACAACCCATCAATCGTGGCAAAGGATTGAGTAGTCTGATCTTGGTTGTGTCGGCCTATTATCGTGTTTTGTTGCCTGATCTGTGACTTGTAGTCGTGGTTTTGAGTGTGATTTTTGTCGTAGTGGAGTGAGAAAAGAGAAGGTAATGGAAAAAAATAATGTTGCGTGTCGGTGGAATAAGGAGACGAACGAACATACGTGTAAGTGAGTGTATTTGAGTTGGGAAACTAGAAAGAAGGAAACTGAGGTGTGTGGTAGTTGAGGATGGTGAATATATATGCGGTTTATAACTTTGATAATTGTGTAATTAGTTTTATTAGGCGAAAATTAAAGCATGCTTATTTGTTAAGTGTTTCATTTTATTAAAATTTTATCAACTCAGCTAATTGTTACCAAACCTTTAATAAATCCTGCGTCAAAAGAGGTAAAACTCTATTAGCTAAACTCTAAACTCTGTGTTGCGCAACTGTCTTGTGGCAGATTCTACAGAGACTCCTACAAGATAAAATGTAATGACACTCAACAATCAAGTAGCAATCTCCCAGTTGTTTACCAGCTAGATGTTTCGCAGGCCTGACCATGGTGCACAGAGGAACAAGAAGCTGAGTATTGGGGAAGGTAGTCTTATCTGTTGGAAATGGATAGATGTTGATCATATTCAACATTTTCTTCCACCACCTCGCCCAAAAAGAAGGTTTCGATGAGGTTCAGGTCATACTGACCTACTTTCTACTTTAAACAAAACTTGGTTTTAGATGCTTGGTGCTAATCTTACATATTAGTAATGTATTTTCTTTCATATCTACATGAATTTCCAACCCGCACTTATGGATTTAAGGCTTTGTTTGATCTTATATGAATCACGAAATTCACGGAGTTCCAACAAATTATTGCCCAAAATATGAATATTTATTTGCTTTGGCTTTTTTTATTTAACTCCAACACTGTATAGAGAAATGAGCATATAATTTAATGCTTTAGAATAAAATTCAACAACATCAGCTACAGCTACAAGCTGTACAGTATGTGAATGCCTGACAGTGATGCCTATTGCTTTTGCCAGTTGCCACCTAAGTTGCACCAACGGGATACGGTTACAGACACGGACACCACGGGTACGGGAAAACGTCAATAACATAGCGGACACGTGACCCGGGGAATAGAACAATAATAAAATATCAATTGAAGATAAATTACAGCTGCAATTATATAGTAAATCATACTTTAACAATCACTCCATATAAAAATTGACATACGTTAGATAGTACGTGAAAAAAAATGTTAATTTAAGTGAAACAAATCAACATAAATCAAAAAACCATTCAATAAGTGAATAAATCAGCGATCGTTATCAATTAATAAGAGACGATGTAATGACCGAGAGAGAAGAAGGTTCTTTTAGGCACCTGTAATGAGGAGTATATATCTCTTCTATTTGGTTGTTAATTTATTGATTTGTAGGTAAAATGAATATACGGGTAGATGTGCTGATTTAGAATAGGGAAGAAGACAAGTGCTTGTTCTGCGAAAACGTGGCTGTCTGACACTGTCCATCACGTTTTCTATCTGTGTCTGTGTGTCCAAAAATATAATAAAAATTGGACCAGTCCTTTGTGTTTTCGGACCACGGATTACGCGTGTCGAAGAGTGTCCGTTTTATCGACACGTGTTCCGACACGGGACCGCTTACTTGGGAAGTGTCCTAGCTTCTAGGTTCACCACCTTTACTTTTTCCTTATTTGAATATAACTTTGTAAACTTTAAGGATTGCGATCAAAGAAACTCTAATTCATGCTCATTTTTTGGAAGGACTTTTCACGAGTTTCCCATCTTTGCGGGTTTCAAAATATAGACGAGGTATTTTCTGTATTTTGAAAATTCCTGGTTATATATATATTATATTATTATATATATATATATAATATATATATATATATATATATATTTATATATATATTAATAATATATATATATATATATATATATATTGGTTAATTTACATTGAGGTCGCCCGGTTAGTTCATATTTTGACCATGTTCTCTGTTCAAGCCAGCCTGTGTTTAAACATTGAGTCCTTATGTATTCTATTACACTACTTTAAGTCATTCTCTGTGAAAAGTCGCTATTTTTGGTTCTATTTTTGTCGTGTAAGCTTGCGAGTGATTTCCCTATTGTTGGTCTATTCTTCTGTAATACCTGAAATTTGGTATTAAATGGTACAGTCATTGTTCTTTAGTTCTCTTGCTACTTAATCAACAGAAGAGCTTCACTAATCAATAACAGTGTTTACCTTAATGTTTAGATTTAGATCTAGCCACTTTCATGTCTTTTAGCTTCTATGCTCTTTCCGCGGAGAAGATTAAAAAATTCTTGCGTACAAGAGGCAAGAAAAAAGCTTTAATGTAGAGGTTCGAAATAGAAAGGACTATCGAAACCCATATTTTGTCGCAGCTGTAAGGTATCAGATATTGACAGAAGTGAGTTGGTCAATGCTTCGGAAGACGTATTCAACCCACATGGTAGTGATGAACAGTGGATACCTTTGAGCTATAGGTGATTTACATCTATTAAAAAGAATTCTTTTTTTATGTTATTCTTCTGATATGGTTCTTCTTCTTTCAGTTCGTCACTAAGAGCATGTCAATGGTTGCACCCCAAACCTTCTTTCTCCTCTTCTTCCTTTGCACATCATAACCATTACTTTTTTATTTACCCACTCCAATTATAAGTAACCTTTTTACAATGGTTAGCA
>SNQN01001341.1:75844-98436 GCA_008642245.1 Bassia scoparia
CAGGAGAGATTTTGGTTGTTGGCTTCCCTGACATGTATATTCTGCCATTGTGTTGCTTGATATTAAGCTGATATCTTAATATTGATACTGTGATCTCCAGGTATATCCACGGTCCTCTGCTGGACATGCAGTCAACTCATCAGACATGCACTCGGGATGGGTCGTCAAATAAAAAATCAAATGGGATAAGGTCTTGTTTCACCTAGATTTAGTACATGCTTCTATTGAGAACACAACCGGTTAATTGTTTTACCTTTCTTAATTGGTTTGTTGGTTTAGGTTGATGTGATAGAAGAATGTGTTGGGTAGTGGACAGATCTTTATCTGCTATTGGTGTCCCAGCGAGCATTTTCCTTCTGTAATCTGGAGCTGGATATGCTGCTTTCACGTGAGTTTTCCTGTTCTGCTTACATTTATTCATTGCTGATTGGTCCAGTTCTATGGGTTTCCTCTCATTGTTTTACATCGTGTTAAGAATTTGTTCTTTTTTAAAAAATCGTGTGTTTAGCCAGTATGCAGCAGTTATTAGCTGAGAATCTATAGAGGATTAAGGGTTAACACAATAGTGTTTGGCTATTAATTGAACAGATCATGATACATTTAACACCCCAATATGCTATGACAAAGTGACTGTTTATGGAGTTCATTTGTTACCTATTGAAAGCTCAACTATTCCTTGACAAAACATTTGCATATTGGAACATTCAAAACTCTGATTAGGTATTGCCAATTTACTGGATGGTAATTTGGTGGTTCACTGTAGCATAGATGGAAGTTGTAACCAGGGATATTGGCGTAAAGTTTGGTATTAATTTTTGTCATGTTTTCAGAAGAAAGTAGCACTCAGGTGCTCCTTGGTCTAGTTGTGTTTGTCTTACTTTGCTGCAATGTAGTTGCATGTTTATCTTTTGGATACTATTCACAATCACCTAGCTTTGTGTTTTATTATGATCAAAATGAGTCATTGTTGTATGGTGTTGGATTCGTACAAATGTAATGTGTACTATATTAAATCTATTTACAATATTTATTAAGATTAACGTAAGATATTAAAGTTCTAATAATTGTGTATTGACAGCTATTATTGTGGAGTAGAAGAAGCATATTTAGTCTTTGATGGATTTCTTTCTTCTTGGGAGTATTAGTTAGTGATGAATGTTACTTTTTTACTTGATCATTTTTTTCTGCATATGTTATCAAATCGCTTAGTTGATGCTTGAGGGAGAGTCAGTAAGACCAACAGTGAAAGATATATGCTGCGTGAACATAATGATAAGTAAGGAACTCCACTCACACATGCTTTGTCAACAACCATACGCATCATGACCACTATTAAAAATCCTTTGTTTGGTAATAGGCTAGGTATAAACAAAACTACATACATTTAGGCCTTTTTATTGGCATAATTGGCCGACAGAGCACCAACTTGGCCGAGGGTGCAATGAAACAACATCAATTGATCGGTGCACTAACAGCACTGACGAAATAGAATTCTATTGGAATTCGACCAAATAATTATTTTTGTAAGGCTATGTATCAAAAGTTCTTAAAGATAAGAAATGTTTTTATTTGCCAATATTTCATTACAACCATGCTATGCTACTCTGTAGTTTTTTATGTAATCTGAATAAGTTGGTGTTTGTTTCATGCACTTGGGCACCAATTTGCCTTTTTGATTAAACAACATCTGCTTTTCTCTATTCAAGTTTTATAAAGGGGTTCCTTGTTTAAAGTTTATAATAAACCTTTGAATTAATGGTGAGCTAAATACTCCCAGGACTAAAACAAAACATTTAAGTTCTTCTACACCAATTTTTACCTCTCCTCTAATACCTAAAAAAGAGTTCTGTTTATAGAATAGATTCTTAAAGCTTCAACGCCTATGGTTAGATTCTCTTTATTCTTCTAGTTATTATGAGCTCGGTGACGCTGGTCTCTAAACCGGTATAGCTTAACTAGAAATGAAGCAAGCAGCAAGCACTTACTTCTATCCTATCCAAATGATAAGCAACAAGCTCCGCAACAAGCGAAGCGTTTTTTCACCCGAGCCCATGTTTGGGATAGGGGTAATAAAAGTCAAACTTGAGAAAACTAAGGTATTTAGAGGTGTGAATAAAGGAGGTGAAGTGCTGGTGGGGAGGATAAAGTGGTGTTTGTGGGAGGAAAAGGGAGGATAGAGGGGAACTATTACCCTCATAGTTACCCTCCCCATAGGATATGAGGGGAACTATTACCCTCATAGTTACCCTCCCCATAGGATATGAGGGGTAATAGTTACCCTCCCCATAGGGTAATAGACTAATAGTTACCCTCATTTTGGGTAATAATTATCCCATCTCTCTTTTCTAATCACAAACGAAAATTGCATTATTCTTTCATCACCATCTTAATCTACCACTAATTTTCTTCTTAGTTTAATTATTACCCTTATCCCGAGCGTGGCCGTATCGTTTGATGTGTAATGATGTATACACTATCTCATTAGAAATGCATCTCAATTTACAAACAAGCTGTTTGTCATGTGTTTGTGCTGAGGAGTTTAGGATTTTTGTGCAGTGCTAAAGAATTATCATCATTTTGAGATGGCACTTGGCAGCAGAACTGCAGAAGTTGCTACAAGTTGCTCAGAAAGATTGACTTTTGTCTTTTTTCTGTACATTTTAATAATTGGCCTTTTTTTAAAAAAAAAAAGTTCTATAGATTGTGTTGAGTGTCAAGTATATGCATGTTTTGACATCAATCAAAGTGATCAATGAATCAATTTCTCAACTATTGAAAAACTGAAGCCAAATTATTGAGCTTCTAGCCTTTTTTCAGTTGGAACTTTTTTCTAAAGAGTGTTGTTGAGTTTGGTATGGAACAATATGCTCTATATGAGACTTTGAGTATTACCARACATGTTTATTTTGTTGGTTTGTTGTTGGAATTGATTGACGAAAACATCYKATTTCCCAATACTGTGAGCTCAAGTWCTTCCTCTGTAAYGCCTTAATAGAAACTTTGGGTGTGGCATGGACTCCCAATGTGTTTATGAATAGTAGTGTTTGGTGTATTCACACTCTTGTTATTATGTTAAGGAGGAGAGAGAAAATRGTGTTTTATTATTGTTTGAGTATGTGCACATGGTGACATGGGTCTTCAAATAGAAATAAAGAGAAAGTTGYTATTAAAGTGTTATTGTCATTTTTAGTAAAAGTTGCTATTAAAACGTTACGGAGGAAGTATAAAAGATTGTTGTTGATTCACTCAAATTTCCACTAATTTGGATTTTCTAGGAAATAGAGATTTTTCCTGTGGTCCATGAAGTTATTTCACACGTACCCTGAAAGTTCTAAATTTCATGTGGTGCTCCATTTGAGCAAAGGATTTCATAAGTTAGACAAACATTAACGGCAGTTAACTTTCCTTTAGATTTATGATAAAATTACAATATCCTCTGTTTATTAAAAACAAAACAAATCTTACTCACAACACAATCTGGCTAACACACATCAATAACAACACCCACAACCCATTACAACTAGCTAGCCAACACCAGCTCCCAGTCTCCCACCCCGCACGAAACAACCCAACCCATCTCCAATTCCCCATAAAACTACCCTACGCGAATGAAATCTGCCACTACCATCAATTAGTTGGAGTGTAATTTGAAGTTTCGATTAACATTTTAGATTTCAAAGGGGAGAGTGACGTGAGAGGCAGTAGTTTGAGGCCTGTGGTTGTTGAGGTTGGAGGAGTTAAAAGGTGGAAGGGGGTTTTGTTTGTTTCGAGGTCGTGAGAGAGTGAGGGGCTTGGGTGGGGTGGATGGGTGATCATGGTGGATTAACACTAGGGTGGGATGATGGTGTGGCTGGGTAGGTTATTTGTGCGGGATGGTGGGGTTGGGTAATTGATTGGGTGTTAGTGTTAGGGTTTTGAGTGTTGCAAGTTTTTATTAATTTTTAATATTTTTTTTATATTTTAATTTGTAATTTTTTATAATAAGAAGGGCAATATTGTAACTTGCATCCAAAACTAACATAAACTTAACCTCCATTAAGGTTTGTTGAACTGTAAATATTTTTTTGAAATGGGACACCACGTAAAATATGAAACTTTCAGGTAATCGCACGAAAAATCCTAGAAAATAAGGAATTGGTGTGTAGGAATGTCAATTCTTGGGAAATGTCATTGATCAAAGCCTTAGTCCTTGTTAGTGGGGTCGGCTATATGACCAAATTGATCATTTCGGTGTAGTCATCTACAAAGACTTTCCTCATTCACCCCGACGATCATGGACCTTATTCTCATGCAAAGTCATTCTTTTTCAACTCCTACTTTTCGTGGACCTCATTTAAATCCCATTTTTCGTGTCGGAAAATGTGAATTTTTAAGAGATCTTGAAGTGTGGAAAAGCATGTCACAACTGCCCTCCTATGGTTAACCAAACACCCAAAGTCATTTCCTAAAGCCTTACAAGGGAGTAACTTCTAAGAAATTTGACTTCCCATGGAAGTGATCCAATGGCAACCAATGAGGCCTATTTTGTTAGTTTTAGGGTATTTAGGAAAGATGAAGGATCCTTTGAGCTTTTTAGTTTTTAAGGTTGATATTTACCTTTAATGTTTGTTTTAAGCTATGTGGGTGTTGTTGTTGTAATGGATCTTCTAGCATGTCTTTTGACTTAATTGCTGTTGTCCTTGGTAGTTATAAAAGCTTAAATTGAAACTACAATTATATATTGTGTAGTATATTGTGTGGTTTCATTCATCTTAATCATGCTTTGAGGGTAATGCTTAGAGTATAAAAGTCGAGGGAAAATTAGGTAGTAGAGACATATATTGATGAGGATGAAGTGGTGTGGAGAGATAATTAGTGTTGGTAGGAGTAAATAGAGGAATGTGGAATATTACTACCTAGGTAACCAGTCTCCATTACCCCATTGGGGTTTATAATGTTCCATCTCTTTTATTACCAAATCATTCATCATAGTAATCATCTCCTTGTCATCACCTTGATTTTGCTTCATTTTACTTAGTTTAACTTTTATTACCATTAATTACAGTGCTCTCAAATACAAACATGCCCAAGGTTTTTCTTTGAAGCTTGCTGGTGAACTTTCTCATGAGAGGTTGTCCTCCCTCCCCCTCTTTTGTGGAAGCCGTTCATGTATGTTTATTGTCAGTAGTTTACTAGCTGCCAATATGCAAGTTCCCTTCTTTCATAATCTATAGACAGTTTAGACACTCCTATTTTCCTGGTGCACGTATACTTTTCTAAGATTGAAGAGGGGGGGAATAGCAAATCTTGTTTGTTTTATCCTGTATTAGTCGGGGACAGAAAAAAAATTCTTTTGCGCCTTCAGAATAAAAGTTGCATTTGTCAAGAGGTCAACACAGTTTTGTTGGGCTTACTGTGATCTGTATATTTGTTTATCTAGCAGACTGCTGCTAGTACAGAATATTGATGTTTTTTTGAGATTTAGGCAACAGAACGACGAGACAGCAGAGGAGAAAGATGAGTGATAGAAAGTGGAAGAAGATCATGATTTTAAGTTTACGGGAGTTGGACTGGCAAGAAAACAGTAATGAGATCTTGAATCTGCCACCCTCCCATAGCGGCCTGGGTATGATGTGCTACTCTGCTTTGCAAAATTGCTAATGCTTTCAGGCATTGTACTCAACATGGGTTCAAGTTGTCATACATGGTAAATTCACTCTAGCTTCTGAATTCACACATTATAGCATAAATGATGATTTGACGCTAGAACTCTAAGAATTTACTCGACCTAATTAGGTTGCAGGTAGGAGTATATGGAAAGAAAGAAGTTTACAAAACTGTAATTATCCAGGTACCGGAACTGCTTTCCTGTACAAATTATGTAAATTAATTGAACCAAGCATTTTGTGTAATATTGATGACAGCAAATTTGTAGTCGCTACCATGAATTAGCTCTCTCATGGAATTTTTCTGTATCATGTTAGGATGAATTTTCGAACTTACATCATGATCCCAGATATAATAATATATATATGATAATTATATAATTATATATATATAATATATATATATATATAATATATATACTTATTAATTATATATATATATAATAGAGCAGGATCAATGAAAACCACATGTTATATGAAAAACGCCCCTAGTGAAAACCAAAATAAATGAATACATTTTACATTTAAGGGTACATACAGAGTAAAGGGGTACACAAGACTTCAGTTACTGTTGTGACAATCGTTACCCCTTTAAACATTCAATGTACCCCAGATTGCAAATACAAGTATAATACATAGATAAATCGTGATCGCCTTCGAATCCTACGGTCAGATTAAAATTTAGTTTCACACAAAGTTTGTATCTTATATATATATATATATATATTATATATATATATAATATATAGTATAATATATATATATATATATAAGTATTAATATATATATATATATTTTGGGATTTACACTATACTCCAGTGAAAAATTGAGTTTTCTTACAATATCCTCATATTTTGGCCCTCTCTATTGTAGCCTTGAATAACGAAAACTTTCCATTATAACTAATGATTTTATTTAAACCAAAGTTAAACTAAGGTTAATTTTTATTATTTTAACATAAAATTAGAAAAAAATCAATAAAACAAAACAATCACCTCCACCAGCCCCACTCCACCGACACTACCACCACTAGCCCCCTCAACCTTCGCCACCCCCACACTAGAACRCATCGTCATTGCACTACCACCCCCTTTGAAACCCCTAAATCAATTCATAATCCTAAATCAAGTTGAAATTCTTAAATCAATCCGAAAAACAACTTAGGGCTTTGATTTRTTTGTAGTTTAATTGCAAAATAGTGTTTTTCGAATTAGCTTAGGGTTCGAATTGTGAAGTTAGGGTTTATTTGGGGTGTTCAATTCGCGAGTGGTGGGAGGTTTGTGAGGGTGGGCTGTTCGCGAGGGAGGTGGGAGGAGTGGTGGTTCATGAGGCTGCGATAGTGGTGACTCTTGGTGAGGTGGGGATTCTAGGGTGAGGTTCAAGGGTGGGGTTCGATTGGGGGTTTCAATTGGGTGGGGTTCAAGGGTGATTCGCGAGAGTGTTGGGCGACGGTGTTGGTACGATCGACATTGGTGCGATGGTGGTAGGGTGGTGGGGTGGTTGTTTTATTTAGGTTTTTTTAAATAAACTTAACCATGTATGGTTAAAATTAACAATAAAGGTTATGTTGCAGAAAGATATAAAAAAATCAAGGGCAGAATACTAACAATAGAGAGGGCAAAAAAAAAAAAAAGAGGATATATTGTAGGAAACGCGATTTTTCAGGGGTATAATGTAGAAAATTCTTCCTTTTTTTTTTTGTTATCCTAAGTGTTAAACAAATACCCAATTGATTCGAGAAGTTGTACTAGACACTTGCAATTGATTATCAGTTTTTTCTGCTATGACATCTTGGCACTCTTCTCGTCGCATGAAAACTAACCGTGGTCACTCTTCATATTTTACAGTTTCACTGTTTATGTGAGATGAATATAAGTGTCAAAATCATTTCAGACTTTACCCTTATGAAAAGTTTGTTCCAAAATTGCCTTTGTCCCCTCTATAAGCCTAGCCCGATATTCATAACAATTAGATGGTCAATTTGGTTTGTGAATAAACTTTTTGGTGAAGAAAAGTAAGTATGCTGAATATAATATAACCGCCTAAAAATTGACAATMTTGTACTCTTTAGCTAAATAATATTTAAAGCGAATATGTACATGGTACAATTATATTATTACACATAAACAAACTACACGAAAATAATAGGAAACTGCGGATTATTTTACTACTTAAGAAATAAACTATTATTGTGCTATTCAATTTCCTATATATATAGTCCAAATCTTAATGAGTTTTGAAGATTTGTTTCTTTGCCTCCTCTAAGGCAATGAGTTGTTAATATGAAACTTGAGGCTGATTATTTTTATTTATTTATTTTTTATTTATTTTATTTATTTATTTATTATTATTTATTATTATTTATTATTTATTTATTTATTATTATATTTATTTATTTATTTATTTATTTTATTTATTTATTTATTTATTTATTTTTTAAAAACATAAACTCTCGTCTAAAGAATGAAGATAAGATGCTTCATTAAAGTTCATAATATTGGAATAAGAGTTGGCCATCTTCATCAAGATGTCATGAAAGGATATTAGCTGACATCTTACAATATTATGTTATATTTCAACACTAAATAAGGGCATTTTCTTAATAAATTTTATGAAATTTACAGACAAAAGCTATACAAAAATAAAATAATAAAACAAGTTTGATTGAATAATTTTAGTTGACACTTATAGAACAATTATTTTAGTGACATATAGTACTAGTTTAGACTTTAGAGTGTACACGTGTGTGTAGAACATAAGCATGGTTCAAATTAAAATTTAGTTTTACTTCGTATAATATTATGAAAATCTCTATTTATTTATTTATTATCGAATTATGATGTTAATATTTTATGTTACAAATCTCTAATCTCTAAGGGGTGATTTGGTCAAGTGAAAAAACTAAATAAAAAACAATCCTTTTTATGTGCTTAATCTATTCATCAAAGTCATGTCATTTTCTCAAATGAATGTTCTATGAATTTATGTCAAACTAACCTATTTATTTTGAAAAATTTATACTGCAATATTAATTAATATGTGGTGTCCATTAAGTGAGTCGGTTTATACAACTTGTAATACCCACATGCAATTTTAAATTACAATTTTATTTGTTTATCTCTATCCTCAAATATTGTCTTTAAGTTCTATCTCAAATCGCCTTATTTTTATTAGTTCGAATTCAACTCCGAATAATGAGTAAGAGTAATATGAACTTGGTGGACGGAGAAAGTAATGAAGTAATACAATATTATAAGCGGTTTTATCTCCTAAATGTATCCACTATTAGACAAAAGATGCAAACATATATTGAGAACAATTCATTGGAGTATTGGACAAAGAGCATGGCAACAAGGTTAGTTTAGTTGGAAATTGTAAGAGCACACTCAAACTACCTAATACTTAACAAGGCGCATGAAGCCAATGTAGGCATGATTCATCTTTTTTACTGAATGAATGTGCTTTGATTTTGGCATCCCAATATTTGTTCTCTTCTGTTCTGTTATGGAAAACCATAAGTAAAGTAAAATTACCAAATGGAATGGTCCTAACGACAATATTCTCTTCTAAATTCTGTTAAATACTGTGATAATTGACAGCAATCTAAAGTGCTCTTTTTTGAATCAAAAGCATTACAATTTCTGTCAATCAATAACAGGGAGATAAGATCATTGTATTAGAAAGTTAAAAAAAATAAACTGTAGGCCAATTGACTAATATGGTTTTAAAAACATTTACTACTGGACTGCATGCATGGTAAACAAAAAATAAATGATTTTATGGTCTACTTTTAAATATCACATTTCAACTCAATTAACAAACACGACATCAAACCCGTTTCTCCCACCCAAAGCCCGTAACAACTCACCAACACAACCTAGGCGAACAATAAGTGGACAAACCACCTCCTTCAATATTTCAATGTAAGTGTCTTTTTAAACAAAGGTATGATCGTATGAGTGGTTGAAATTTTCCACGTTGACCATAGTCGACTCCCACCAAATTAGACGGGATAATCCAAACGCCTTTCATATCACGATTTTATGTCTAAGACTGCAATAGAAAAAAATGATCCAATGGTAATTAATAAACCAAATTTACAATGATTTCAGTAACTTTATTTATCTTTGATTATATTTCAGGTGGATAAAAAGTGGGATCAATAGAACAATTGTAATAAAAAACTTTATCCAATTGTAATAAACTTATGAGGTATGGGATTTGTTTATAAAAAGTTAATAATGAATTCGATCACATGTAGGTGTTTATTTGTTCCCAATCATTCAAACTTATTCTTTTCATTGATATATCCTAAGGTGATTCTACAATTATTTGCAAAAGAAAACAAAAGGAAACTGAGAAAGACAAAAAGCCAAAGCAGAAAAACCTTAACTTTAAAAATGGGCATCACATTATTATTATGAGAATAAAAGGGATTATCATTCATTTCTTTTTTCCTTACAACTTGAAAAAGACAAATATTAGTGGGATTCTTTGCTTATTACAACTTCCATCCCACCATCTCCTTATCCCTCTTACCCACTCTCTTTTTGTCCATTTTTTTTTAAATATAAAATTAAATAATTATCCCTTTTATATTCTCCTTGACTTGTATATACATTAAATATTCACAAAAACAATTCAAAAATAATATTAAAACCAATTAAAATAAAATATAGAGTAGATTTAAAATTCAAAGAAATAATAAAATGCATTAAAATTGTGATATTAAATCATAGTGCGCGGCAAAAGGCGCATCGTAGCGCGTGCAAAAGACAGCTGAATGGAGTGTGCCCAATTTAAGATGTGGGGGCAAGAGTAAATCTCTTTTTGGGACCTTAAACACAAGAGGTGTTTTAGCCCTTCATAGTTCATATTTGTACTCCCATCTATCACCGCGCCTTTTGCATTGGGGACATTGAGTGATAATCAAAAAAATTCAAAAAATTGAACGTATTTAACTAGGGTGTATGTCCTTGAGTAGACCTACAACTTGTTGCATTGTTGGTCTTTTACTAGTGTTTTCCGCGGTGCACAAATACCCGACTCGGAGACACTCGATTGCTCCGATTGCAGAGTCGTCGTCGAGCTTGAGCCTTTGATCTAGCAGTCTTGCTCCGTTGCCATCCCTAATGGATTTTCTGATTCTATTTACACTCTCTGGTTTGATTGATTGACCCCACATTAGCTCGACGAGGATTAGTCCGAACCCATACACATCATCCATGGCGGACCCCACGTTCTCACTTAGGCTCATGCCAAAGTCTGCAACACGAGGCTCGAGATCATCGGTGAGGAGGATGTTCGACGACACAAGGTGGCCGTGGACCACCGGTTTGGACCGGGCATGATGAAGATAGGCAAGYCCACGCGCCACCCCAAGTGCAATCCTATGGCGCGTGAGCCAATCAATCTTTTCGGGCGACGTGGCATTACTGGAGGAGGCTTCTAGGTCATTTCGATACTCCCACGTGTCGGTGCTCCAGTCGTCCACGTTGGGTCTACCCGGTGGGAGCTCATGTAACCATGATTGCAAATCACCATTGGACATGAACTCGTACAGTACTAGCTTCTCCTTCCCTGGCAAAACAATTTATTGAAAGATGGAGGAAGCATTGATGAGCTACAATTATGAGTTGAAAAAACAAAGGCAAATAATGCATTGATTGGAGCTGACAATTATGAATTGAAGTTTCAAGAAACAATTCATTGTAGTTAAATTCAAGGTCCTACTGTTCGTACACTAGRACAACAAAAAATTTAATGTTATGTCTTCAAAATCACCTAACCAACACATACAATGCCATTTTCAAAATTTAATTTCATAGAGTGCTCAATCATCCCAACTGTTTTTGCTACCTAGCTAACTGAGTGTATAATATATTGGTTGCCTAAATGTAAGAATTTATATAATACGAAGTATCATCGAATTTTCACTATAATTGTAAAAGAAGAAATTCTATCTAGATCTTTCCAACTCAATTTATTGTTACTGATGTCACACTTAGAGCGAGTACTGTTAGAATCCCCACACCCCATTGTGTATGTATCGTATTAGGGCTTATTTTACTTCAACTTTTCAATTCACTTCGGTTTCGTTTTTTCCTTCTCTCATAAACAATTTAATTGTTTAAGTTAATGTAACATGTCCTTAGTATCGGAAAAAAGAGTGTGCACTATCGTACATTCGTACTACCTCTTTTGTCATATAACAGTTTCATTTAAATTAGTATTTTATGGTTTTCTAATTAATTGCATGCATTGTATTAAAGTACTTAGAGTATATGAAATCATGCATGTTATTAATACTCATAATAAGTGTTGGTATATAAGAGATTAATAAGGTCAATCCAACAATTCAGTGGAGAAGTGACGTTTCGAGTACTAAAATAAGGTAGGTCTGCAAGTCTATTAATATTTGTGAGTGAATATAACTAAATGTCAAGAGCACTAGTTCGAAAACAATTAAATTGGCTAAACTGAATAAGTTGAAGTAAATAGACCCTACTTACACTATTTCTCATAATATTAACCAATCAATTAACGCACATTTTAAGTGTGAAAAAGAATACTTATTGCGTGCATAATTTATCAATAAACTCCCTCATCAAGCATAAACTTTCAAAGAAAAGGTGTGCAATTAATATAATATTTTTTAATGCTATCTTACTTACGTATAACGGTAAAGTCTTGAAGTTATTAAACTTAATTGAACTGATCGTCAGTAAGTGACCTTTGTTGAAGCTCATATTTGAGTTCATTGATAGCCTTGATAGTTGATATGAAATGAGTTTGTTCAAGAGAAGAAATGCAATGCTAGCCATTACAATTACTAAATGTTTGTTATTATAATGGAATGAAACATTCTTATATGAATCACTTGGAGTGTTAGGAGAGGGCAATAAAAGATGTTTCAATAACTCTAAGAAGGTAACAAATGGGAGTAATTGTTATCACGAAATGAAATCTTAAGATAAATCGTAAACGTGTAGAAAATCTCTTGCGTTTACATCAACTCTAATCGACTAAATAGGTAAAGCTGATATGGAAAGTTTACATAGACAATACGAAACACCTTAAAAGTTCATACTCCGTAGGAGAAATTGTTGTTGTTATATAACAACATCCCTGCAAATTTTGTCTGATTTGACCCATGTCAAGTGGTGCCTAAAGTTTGGCTAATAATTAATAATTCCATGTTCTAGTTACAACCATCGAAAACTACATCAATATGAATTTATGACTTTGCTATAATTGTATAATCAAAACTAATTAGACTTGGCTAAAAGATAAGGTCTTTATACAAACTAGTACAGGGCGATATTCCTTCTCAGTAGATGGTTTCTAGGTCACCCAAAACATCCTAATGCATGATTAATTTTAAATCTATTCTTAACCATCCGCTCCTTCCATCCACTCTTTCGAGTATTACTCTACATATTTTAATTATCCGTTCTATAAAAATAAACATTTTTTCGACTATATGAAAAGATACTCGTGTGTTGTATTATTCTTTAGAATGTCTCAAAAGTACCCTATATCACATTCCTAATTGAAATAAAAATTAATTATTGGTCAAATTTCCGATCATGCTTCTTACTTAAAGAGCGATGGTTGTCAGTAGACGATCACCGAGTATTTTTAATACACTTGGCAAAATCTAAATCTAGCACGAGCACTATAAATAATCATGTATTGATCTATATATAGATTATACACACTTGTATAAGGTTTATTTTAAAACAAAAATTGAGAGCGAAGGAGTACTATTTGGACCGAGAAGTCGAGAACTAGACCTCTTTTATATCTTAGACCAAATCGATCAAAAGAAATGTTTCGAATATCACGTAACTTATAAATTGTCCTTTTGCTTATATTTGTTGTTGCTTGACTTAACGATAGTAACCATCTACATGTCTCGTTGTCTCACAATTCACAAGTTTGAAGTGATATTTTTTGCGCAATCAGACGCACCAAACTACATAATCCATATGATATGATGTAAACAAGTTCATTCATCATGCATTATTTGACAATTGTACAAATCTATCATATTTATTACACTATATAAGCTCCTATCAATATTGTCATTTATTAGAAATTACCTACTAAATACGTCAACATTATATTGGACGTAAAGGTCAATGAATTATACCAAATACCATAAAACAAATAGTATTCTCGTTTTATATTATAAAATAATATTGATTGTATTTGTCACAAAATTCTTTTCACACATTTAGTTGAATAAGTGATGACCAAAAAAGTTAGTCATCACAAAAAACTTTTGGTGTGGTCATTGTTCTCTCTTTAATCAATGGATTTCAAAAGAAATTCTTAATCTTTATTATGATAATCTTTATCATAATCAATTTAATAAGTTCGTTTCGATTGATACGAATGCTAATTATATTGACACGAAAAGCCCACAAAAGATTTAAAACACACCAAAGTATTCTTGCTTCCAAGACCAAATGATTTTGCATGAGAATTTGCATGCATCATGCAAAGATAATTCTCTCGCTATACACTATATACAATTCATTGTTCCTTTGTTTATAGAAATCTTTTAAACTTTTTTCTGAGTATAAATCAAAATGTACCCAAGGATATGTATATACCGCTATAATAATCACGGACATATTTCAATGAAACTCCATATGAATAAACTAAAAGTTATTCTAAAACGTGCTTTTGTATAAAAAGTGATGCTCAAATTCATATACAGTAACAGAATGACCTAAAGATAAAACAATTTACTCGTAGTATGTTGCCTAGTAATAATAAAAACACCGTATATGTATTAGTCACTCGTACTCTAAAAAGCATCAGGGTGTGAAACTTGGATCGCATTATGCTCTGATTCTGTTGTCATGTTGATAACAAGAGAAAAACACACATACTCAAATAGCAGAGACACGAATTCCAAGGTACAATGATGAATGATGAATGATGAATGATGAATGATGAATGATGAAAGAGATGATGAATGATGAATGATGAATGATGAATGATGAATGATGAATGATGAATGTGAATGATGGCCATGCATGTTATTACTATCCTTGCGTAACATATTATCATACAACATGCAATAAATCTTCAGAGTAAGACAATTTCTGAACTCAAATGCACCATTATAATCTTCCGTGAACCCTCTTTAATGCTTGCATACGTGCTCCAAAAAAATTCAAATAATCCAAAGTCAACACATCAAAATTCAACCTCACTCGCTATTTGTCAGTTTTGTCACCACCAGATAATATAAACCAATTGAGTAAACTGTAAAAAAAGACCCCTCATCCAACTGTCCATGACAGTCCCATTGGTGCAACCACGCTGTTTTGATTATTCAGTTATTTCGGTTCGATTCGGTTTAAGTTAGAATATTAATGGTATGATCTTGTTTTTTCCATTTTATACTGTATTATTATATTATTACTCGTTACTCTTTCCATTTTGTTGAAAGTTGCCGGAGTAATTTGAAACGAACCACCTATAACATTCACATATTGTTTCATTTATGGAATAAGCAATAAAGGAGTTTAAGAGAGAAATAGAGCTAACCTGCAATGCAATAACCAGAAATAGGCAACAAGTTAGGATGCTTAAGCTTTGACAAATCTTCAAACATAGCAACAGCTTCTTGATTGTCAACTCCCCTAGCATTTTCCAACACCTTGATTGCCACGTGGAGGTCACCTGGAAGAACAGCCCTATAAAGGGGCCCACACCTCCCCTCTGCCAGCTGGGACTCCCTCCCAAAGTGACACGTGGCGCCAATCAAGTCCTTGAAAGTCAAACTCATCAARGGCTTCTCAAACATCAYCACAGGAGCAGTTGATGGCTCTTTAATCTCAACAATCCATGATGATCCTGATTCTGTCTCGAAATTGAACGGCCCTGATTTATCCATCTTAAATGGGGTTTGTATTGGTTTTGAGATCACCCACTTTTTTTTACTCTTCCCCACTTTTCTTCTCCTGAGGATGAGGAACAGACAACCAGACACCAAAACGACAATTCCTAGTGAACCAAACGACACACCAAGTATAAATTTTAACCCCATTTTTTCCCTTGATTTTGGTGCTCTGTTTTTCCTCTGTTTTTTCATGGGACTTTCTTTTTTGTGAAATTTATGATGCGGGATCTTCGAATTTGCAACCACAGCATCGGAAGAATTGAACTTTCCTGCATTAAAAAACGCATTTTGGCCAAATTTTTGGTAGTATGTTTTCTCATTTGAGGAATTTCCTTTGAATTTGTTGAGTGAAATGTTGAGAAATTTGAGGTTTTGCAGTGGTGGGAAATCAGAAGGAAAATCACCCACAAAATTATTGTTTGAAACATCTAAATATTTCAAATTTTGCAAGGTTTTAATRGGGTTTAATGTACCAGAAAAATTACAGCTTGAAATATTCAGATACTCCAATTTGCTCAAATTATGCAAAAACCCAAAAGGCAAAACCTTTAAATCATTKTCAGAAACATCAAGAAACTTCAAATGAGAAAACCCAGAAAAATTAACCAATTTGGTGAACCTATTGTGTGAAAGATTGATGCTTTGAACTTCATACAAATGTTGGTCATGTGAAATTCCAAGACTACCCCCAAATTGGTTGAAGGAGAGATTGACTTTGAGAAGAGAATTGAGGGACCAAAGCCAAGTGGGAACATACCCTTTTAGGAAATTATGTGAAAGATCCAAAGATTGCAAGTGTGAAAGGTTCCTTAAGAACTTCCATGAAATAGTCCCACTTAAGTTGTGAGATGAGAGGTTGATTTGAGTGATTGGAAATGAGCAATTTCCTGTTGTATTTTGATTGCTTGAAAGATAAGAAGAATTGAAGTTTGAGACTGAACTAAATGCTTTAAGAACAAGATGAAACTCAGAAGTGTTTGAGCATTTTGAGTCCACTAAAATGAGAAGAGAAAAGAGGAAGATGAGTTTAATAGTGAGGTGACATTGACATTCCATTATTGTAGAAGAAGTAGAAGAAGAAGAAGATGAGAGTGATTATTGTGGTGTGTTTGGGAGTTGTGTAATTGAGAAGAAAGAGAGAGAGAGAGAGAGAGAGAGAGAGAGGAGGGAATGTGTATGAATTTGTGGAATAGTGTAAATTGGTTGGAAATTGGAGTGAGTAAACTGAGTAGTTAAAAGTGAGTTAGGTTTATATTTAAAATTTGTAATCAAAAAGAGAGAGATTTATTTGATAATAGATTTTGGTCCATTACTCATCACTTGTGGACTTTGACCCAGGTTCCTTTGGAGTACGAGTTGTCCAATTTTATTGGTATGGTAGAAGAATTTTGGTATATGATTGACTTCTCCTTAAGAGAAATAGTGGCCCTGGCCGAGTAAAACTATGGACTTTAATCTTTTGCCCTAATAAAATAAGACTCGTTCACAAAACGAAGCAATGACCACAGATTTTTTAGATTTAACTAGTAATGTTGCCGGGCGTTGCTCCGGTCGGGTGTTTAACTGTTTAATATTTTTTTCCCCACAATAATCTACTATTTAGTTCAATTCTTGTGTGATAAATGAAAAGATTAATTTAATAAATGACAATTCCATTAAGGAATATATAGTTTATGTAGACCTTAAATCAATATTAAAGATAGTATAAGATGGCATCAACATCAAGACAGATCATTTGTAAGTTAGGTCTTGATGTGATTCCTAAGTTTGAGCATAATTTGTTTGGTTTAATTAGATATAACCTAAATAAAATTGGACATGATTACATACGTTATAAGAGTGCCACTGGCAACTTTCATTGATGTTAACACCTTTTTAATAATATTTATAGACTATATTTTGGTCTGCGCAATACACGATTCATGTTTGGATATTGCTTTTTGATTCTTATGATGGAGCTAAGTAAAATAAGTTATATAGTGATAAAATAATCAAGTTAACAATAACAAAATGTTAATGTTTTAATGAAAAAATCAAGTTTTTCTTATGATTATTACCATCATAATTGAAAATTGAGAAAGAATTGAATGAGAATTTGTTGCCGTGTTATCCTAAAGAATCATATAAAACTAGAATTTAGCCCGTGGCAATGCAACGGCTTTTGGACAGACGAAATTTGATTAAATAACAATTTGTTAGAGTATGAAATAAAAAAAACAATTATCGCTACATAGAATAGAAATAAGAAAATAAATATTAAGATGAATAGATAGAAAATGGGACATTGATATATTAATGAACTATTTTGCTCAATTTATATAAAATGAATAACTAACATTTGGAAAAATGAATACTTCCGTAATGTTAAAAAAGGTATTATTTAAAAATCTTAGAAAATACATGTCAAATGTAGTATTCGAGGGACTATTCTACTGAAGAATTTGACACGTGGATATTGACAAATTCCTTAATTAATCTCTAGCTTGCCATGGTTGTTTGACAAATTACATATGTGATTAATGTTACCAATTTTGTAAGAATGATGATTAATTGGAGAAAATAGTAAAAGAGAGCAGTGAGTGAGATATATAGTAGTATATAGAGATGATGAATGAATATTATTAAAAGGAGTAAGAGAAGAAGTAAATGAGGCATGTGCCAATGGTTGTAGCTATGCGACTAGTCTTTGCAAATTTCCAAACAGTCCTTAGCTACTTGATTACCATTGGAACAAAATTGAACAATTAAGCTTGA
The DNA here is from genome assembly GCA_008642245.1 of Bassia scoparia. Taxonomy (NCBI): domain Eukaryota; kingdom Viridiplantae; phylum Streptophyta; class Magnoliopsida; order Caryophyllales; family Amaranthaceae; genus Bassia; species Bassia scoparia. The sequence continues at coordinate 94,166 of SNQN01001341.1, forward strand.
CTTGCAAATTAGCTTGCACAAACTAATTTGTTGGAGGAGAGTAACCTAAGTTAAGTGCATTAAATATTAGTGTTAGTTCCCCCAAGTAACTTATACGGTAAGTGTGAACTTAGAACTTCTTAATGGAAAGCTAATTTAAAAATTAGCTTACCATTATGATATACAAGTATGAATGAAATAAGTGGATATTTAGTGTGGAATGTAACGTTAATTTGACAATTTGTTGCCATATGTTACATGCCACCTAAGTCTAATTAGATAAGTACTATAAAACAAAATCGCATTTTATTATTAGTTTTTGGAAAATTGGGAAGGTATAAAATTGTAAAGAAAAAATAAAAAGAATGAATTTAAAGTAGAATGATTAATTATTGTGTTTGGAGGGAAATTTTTTTCATAAGGACGTGAGCATGGTGGCGAAACGCTTATGTAAGCATGTTCTGTTTTATATATTATGTAATTTTATAGAATTTAATTGATAGAGAATAACTAGTAAAGAATATATCTTTGTAATTATTGACGGAAATTTTTTCAATAAATATAAAAAAATCAATACACAAAGGAAATTGAAAGAATCTCAATCTCCCTGTAGACCATGTTTATTTGAAGTAAAAAAAATTATTAAAAAAGGGATATATTATTCTTTTTCGATTCCTTTGTTATGAAACATAAGAATTCATTTAAATCAAACAAAGTGAAATATCAAGTGGACATCTGTTTTCTCGGTTCTTCATGCTATCAACTGGAGGAAAATATTAAAAAAAAAAAAGGAAAAGATAAAAAAAAGGGGAAGGAGGAAAAGATGACAACGTGTCACCAATTCCCGCAATTTTCATTTATTAAATTTATGTAAATAGATTTTTTTTAATTTTATAAATAACTAAAAAAGAAAAATGAAATGTGCTCATAGAAGAAATATTTATTTTTTATAAAAAAAGAAAAGAAAATAAGTGAAAAAAAGTGGGGAAGAAAAGAAAGTAAAAGATGACATGTGAAAATGATTTGTTTGAAAGATAAGAAGGAAAATGAGTGAAAATCAAACAGGGAAAAAAAGAAAAAAAAAGGAAAAGATGAATAGTGTATCACATTCTGTTGTAGCAAGCGGCAAATGTGCTACGCTACAATATTTTCAACTTTTGGTTGTAGAGAAGGGTGAAGGTTTCTCCGATCAATACTTGAGAGAGGTGTTACCTCTATTGCAACGCCGGGGTGGAACGCTTGAGCACTTTCCCTCCTTAACAGGATGAATCAAGTCTAATCCAACTCCTTAGCATTCTTTGAGTCTAAGCACTTTGTACATGCTATGCCTCCTTAAGCACCTGTCAAAGAGAGAAAATCCTATTTGGACTGATACTCTCCCTAGATCTAAGTAAGTATGGGGAATTTAAGGAGTAAAAGGGGCTATGAGAATTAGAGAGAGAAAAGTAGATAGATGATGCCTCAATAGTGTTGGTTGTTGAGAATCGAGTAATGTGTGTATATTTAATTGTGCTGTAGCTTCCGGTCTGCTTCCGATTAGTATGTCGCTTTATCATCATCCCTGGAAGCCTAGATGAGTGACATTTGTCACCCGCTATCCACACCTCCATCGATTAATCCATTACTACCCGCTTTCGGCGTAGTTATCTGATTTATTGATCGGTGTTGACTTAATAACCGGGCACCTTGCGACCGAGTCTGTAGTTCATTTACCCATAATGATTGGACACGTGGCTGAGTGGATTCCACTGTCACAGCCTCAATCTTCAACTCAAACTAAGTTAATAAAATATTTTTTTTCTGAGGGAAGTTATTAAATATTTTATAGTTGATTAGATTTAACAAGTAGTATCTTAGTCTAGGAGATTGATGTCCCTAGGTAACTTTCAATAACAAGTTGTTTTGTTGTCTGCCGTCGTCGTTGTTATTATAATTAAAAAACAAGAGTTTACAAGCAACAACGGCGATCAAAGATTACAATGCGAAATTAGAAGGGAGACAAAGATTACAAGTCTAGGTCCCTCTCCTCTGCTATTATATTACTAGTTTTTTATGTGCACGCGATGCGTGCTTAGGTTTAGGAAAATTGTATTTCATTATAAAATTAATTAATAAAATATGTATCAAAATAAAATGTTATAGCTAATTAGCATACAATAGTTATTGACTTATAACGTCTTTTTGAAATTCAAATAAAATCCATTAGGATGCTTCAATTCTTTGTTTAAAATTTTCAGCTATATTTAAGTTACATAATAATACATTTTCTATTTTTAAATCACATAAATAAGCAAAAGGGTAATTTAGACACATGTATCATATTTTTTTTCAAAATTTCATTATAGGGTTACAAAGACTTTTAATAGGGGGAGCATACCAACCTTCTCCCCCCTTTCCTTATAATAATAGAGATTATTATTATTATTATATTATTATATTATTATGTATTATTGTTCTTAGTATTATATTATATATATTATATGTATATTATATTATATTATTTAATATTAATTATACTATGTTTATTATTGTTATATTGTTTATTATTTAGTTTTATTAAGTTATTAATTATTATTATTATTATATTATTATTTATTATTATTATTATTATTATTTATATTATATAATTTGTCAAAACATGTGTCGAAGCTTACATAACTAACAAAAAGATCAAGTTGATCTAAATGAAGTTTGGATTGAGGAGTCGAGATACATCTGGACCGCCCAACTCCTCTAGCTTATATGCGAAACTTTGATCCTACTGAAGATGTAACAGTTGCACGCACCCCAATATCCCTGAGCTTCGATCTAAAATACACTGATCGCTTCCCCAACAAGAGAAAGTGCAAAAGGAAAAGTCGCACCAATAATGTCCTATAGCCGCCGCATATTATCCCGCTCCGTTGTGTTGTTGCTTGGCTTGCTGCAACCACTGACAGGTACGAAGTCATCCAACCCAGACTATGTCAAGAGAGGATACCAGTCAGGTCAATTACACACATCTCAGACTGTTACGCCAAGAATAAGTAACACATCTGCTGGTAACGAGTCTCTGTCGTTTCCATCAATTAAACCAACCATAAACCTCAATTGCGAGTAGAAGAACCTAGAAACGATATAAGACAATCTATTTACTGCTTAACATTAAACGAAAAATACTTTTCGTGATTCAAGATCATTACTCAACCCATCTATATCAATTATACAAAATTTAGATTTTTCTACATCAACCCTGGAAATTGTACTTTCTGCAATATACCCTCCTAATTTTTTTGCACTTTTCATATTGTACCTATTTAATTACAACTCTTCTATAATATAACCTTAATGGGTTATGTTTACCATCATGTATTAATTTAAATAATTAATAAATAACAATCAACAAACCCACTCCACTCTTCTAATCCATCTTCAATTCGCTTGACCATCGACAACGCCTCCGACCCTATACTTGCTAGCCCATAAATATAGCCCAGTCAAGTCGCCATCTTCCCCGCAGCAGGTAGACAAATCCCAAAAAAATTTTCAAAGATGGAGGTATATTGTAAAAAAATAAAAATGCTAGGGATCATATGTTAAAAAATCTCAACAAATTTTTACATTCATACAATAAAATCCGAACAGATCAACTAAAAAGCACCTCATTACATATTTCTAAATTTTCACGCACAATTTTATTTATTTCATCTAATTCCTAATATATCTTTTTTATCCACAACAATGAACACTTAATACAATTTCAAAGGTTGCAACATACAAATAAAAACGGATGAAAGTATTATTTTAAACTTTCGTAATATATTTCTATATCTTTGTATCCATCATTTTAAAACAATCGTATCTTGTATTAATATTCGAGTCTGATCTGTATCTGTATGCACATTTCATGTATAAAATCATATGCAACTACTAAAAGTTGAAGTGGATCTGTAGATATTAGAAGTCTGGTTGTGAAACTGACTTCCATACTCATCTAATCTAATCTAACTACTACTCAATCTGCCACAGCCACCAAAGTCTCATTCTACTGCGCACCAAGATGAACATCTCTCGACGAGCACTAGCACTACCCTCTCAGTTGCTATTAATCTCCATTGAAGTAGAGTTTCACAAACTACATTCTAACTTAACTAAAGTCTAAAAACAAAATTATGAGTAAGCTCTTAGTTTTATTTTTCACCCAAATATAAAACCCATAAAGAACTTAACCACTTTCATTCCCAATTTCCCCTCCAAAAACAACAAGAAAAAACACTAAAAACTGCACCAACTTCAATAGACAACAAATTTTA